>CM038147.1:107542958-107707118 GCA_021437245.1 Aegilops speltoides
GGGGCCCGACAATGCTTCAAAGGACTGCCACAATGTTGCAACAGGCGACACCGATGTTGCAAGGTCGGTGAAGCACTATTGCGAGTGTTGGCCAGGGATGCTGAGATGATCACAACTCTTCTACAAGCGCGGGCATGTAGCTACATGCGGCCTTCTCGACAAGCAACTGAAGGAGCGGTGGAGGCTTCGACCGTGGAAACACCACAAATGATGCATATGCTCCCATCCGGAGCCACAAGAGCAGAAGTAAACCAAGCGAGCCGGCCAGCCGATTTACGAGGAGAGGACACGTGTAGCGCACGCGGGCACAAGACATGCCGTTCTGGCGAGGCCGGGGTGTACAAGAGCCGGGCAGAGATTCTAAAAGAGGACATTCAACCACGGGTTGCGATGCCGAGAGGCGTGGCATGACCCGACATCTATCCAACAGGCGAGAGGGTCTACTGCTGAAGTAGTGGAGTGAGAGAGCGACACACATCCGTGATAATGTGTTCGTCTAGAGGGAGGTGACATAGGACCTACAGAACGTCGGTGCCCTTGCCCGCGAGCAGTTGATCCTAAGCGATTCGTTGGACGTGGAGTTTTCCATGTTAGATGAGAGAAGATACATCGAGATGGAAAATGTGGCACCGCAGATCTTCTTCGAAGCCACGGAGGAGGACCAGCTCTATATCCAGTGACCGTGGCCTGCGTGTTGGGGAGTGATCCTTCGGTGGGCGTATGTGGTGTGAAGATCTTCGAATCCGATTCTGCGTGCCAGATGAGAGTGCATATTCGGAGTCATGCCGACCTTTGTGCCACAGCCACCACCATATGCTTCTATGTCTGGGCTGTACACCGCCTTTGACTGGGAGGTGTGAGCGAGGATCTTAGATTTATTTTCGGGTTCTTTGCAGCAGTCGCCTCTCCTAATTTTGTACACTCGCATCCCACTTGGCTTAACCAATACCTATTTTGTTCTTATTGCCTTTTCTGTTGTGTTGATCCATGTACCATCTCTGTGCCGTGTGTAGGGTCTTGTGATACTTTGTGGTTTTTAGTGTACTAGATAAACGAATGTACTATGCCGACTATGTATCGTTGTTGGTACGATCTTGGTTCTGTGTGTCTGTCACCATGCACGCGGTGAATGAGCCAGTGGATGAGCACATGCACTAACATTTTGTGGGTGATTTCTCCGTTCACTGGCGGCACGTACACGTACATAGGGAGTGACCTCCTTGAGCAGTTCATGGGAAGAGCTTTACTTACATGGTTTGGTGAGAAGAATGAAAGCTCCGGGGCCCAGCCCGTGAACTTCTAGCTTTTTTGTTGTTGGAATAGCTGCTCTTGAACTGAACTCAGTCACGGCTGCAGACCCCGCGTGCTACGGCTCACCTAGGCCCGCATGTCAGCGTCGGTCGGGCAGGCACGCGCACCAGGGTCTTTAGCTCACCGAAGACGAGTAAGCACGAGCGCCAGGCTGTTTCACTCGCACGATATGCCTGGGCGTTGCAACGGAAGGCCAACCGGGCAGGAGGGCTGGAAACTCATCAATGAAATTTCATCTGATTTGTAATAGGAGAATAGGAGTGAAGATGAAGGGGACAAACCTCATCTGATTTGTAGAACTGATAACTGAATATTGAAAAAGAAAACAAAGCTACTCTGATTTGTAACATAAGAAGAACAATGAAAATACTGAACAAACTAAAGACTATGTTACATGCATGATCATAATTGATATCCCCAAACTGCAAATAAACCTTTTCATAGATGGTTTTTTCCCACCAGATAGCCCACTAGAGAATAGAATTGACAGACACAGAGCTGCCAATTGGACAAAAAATAAAAATAAGATCCACAAAAATACAAGTGTCACATACATAGCTGCAATTGGACACAGAATAAAACTAAAATCGACCAAAATGTAATTGACAGATACAGAGCAGCCAATTGGACACAGAGATTCACGTAGTTTTGGACCAACAATACATGGGGGAGCGCTAACCAACTAAAAAACTATTGAACTCATGACACCCGCAATTAGGACCGTATGACCCTCCCAAAGGGCATGAAGAACAGCTACCATCTCTGTATTGTCTGCAACGTTGGTCTTGCTTGTAACAATGATAGTGTACAACATCAAGTCCTTTTTTCAAAAGATAATTCTTCCATCCTTGCTTAAAGAAGGTGTGAAGACCAGATGAAGTGTGTCATACTCGGTCCTAGAGAAGTTCTGTTTCCCGAACTGGAGTCCCACCAGCAAGTGCTTGGGGATGTCCAAAGGAGGCGCTACCTCATTATTAGGAATTTTCTGGATGATCACTGTTTTTTAGAGAAAAGGCTCGGCCAAGCCCGAGAAGGGCTTGGACCTAACCCGGCTTTGAATTAACAAAGCCATCAACCGGCCAGGATACAATCAACAGTACAAGCAGACCGAAAAGAAGAAGAAACAGGGGATGCAACCCCGAACGGCACGTACAAGGTGAGGAAGGTAAACAATCGACAATGAAGCACGAAGCAGAAACCACAACAACAAGGCCTCGCCCATCAGTGCACCTGTACCCGTTATGTGTGGCCCCAACAGCACATCAGGAAGCTGCAAAAGGGGGAAGTAGCCACCGGTGACACGGCCTAAAGGAGAGCACCGCAGCCAAAGGACCAAACCAGAGCTCTCCAGGACCATCTGCCCTCGCCACCAATACATCACAGTCGCTGGAGAGGGAACCCCTATCCCCTCTCGCCCAGGGCTGAGGGCGCCACACCGCCGGACTCACTAGAGCACTTGGGGAAGGAGCACGCCGCCTCGAAAAGACATTGGACTTGCCCGAAGCTACGACACTGAAGATTAGATGGCCCGCCACCAGGAACCAGCCAAGCTCACTACGCACGCCCACCATCCCCATGCCCAACTGCCCAAGGCGACGCGTTCAAGAAGGTGACGACGCCGAGGCGCCGCCGCCGCATAACCACAAGGGCTAGGGTTTTCACCCGGGCGCAGGGGAAGGGGAGGCAAGGGAAGATGAACCTCGGCGCCGCCACCATAGAGGAAATGGCGTCCAGGGCACCATCGACGCCGTGACCGCCATCGACGGCCAGGGGTTTCCCCCGAACAAGGTCCCTGCCGTCACCACCGAACCAGCCACCAGCATCAAATAGGCGCGCACGCACGACAGAGATCCAAGTCGGCCAAGGTCGCGCGACGCGCATGGACTGGAGTGCCACATATCTGACGTGGAGAGCCAGGGACCTCACGTCACGATCAGCACCCACCGGGACCTCAATACCTGCGCAGCCGAGGGGATCTGGCCCACCTCACCGATGCGTGCCCCCGGCCGTCGAAGGTGCGCCGTGCACACCAGCAGGGCCACCGTCCCCAATCTGGGCCCCCACCACCGAGAGGAAGCGGCCAAAGACCTCGCCACCACCCTCACTGGTAGCCACGTGGGCCCCCGGCGGACGCCTCCAGAAGTGGCGAGGAGGAGGGGAAGGGGGAGGCGGCGGCGGGGAGGAATCCTAGTTCGCCCCTGAGTCACCCTCGGGCGAGCGACGCGAGGGAGGGGAGGGGGTAGCGCATGATCACAGTTTAATTACACACACAAAAAGTCCATTTTCAGATAAAGAGCGGGTTTTATTTGCTCAAAATGAAGCATCAAGCGGATACAACACAAAAAGTGTGTTAGGACCAAGTTATGAAACAACAAAAAAATAGGAGAAAAAAATGAGATAAATGTAAGGTTGTGTTTAAGCGCCAGCGTCATTTGTTGGCATGTCATTTACAATACTAAAATAATGAACTGATCAAAAAAAAATATATTCTAACTGACCAAAAAATATTCTACGACTAGAGCAACATATAGCTAAGCATATTGCACACAACAGATGGTTAAACTAAAAAAATAATCACTAAACTATTAAACATGTAAAACACAGAAGAGAAGAGAATAATCTAACTGCTGACTACTCCTTTCCCGAAATTAAGCATGAACATGATATATATTTACACATTTGGCAAGAAGAGAGAAAATAGCGAGTTAAAGAAGAACTTAAGGGGTTGCAACACTAGAGATTAGTTATCTAACAACAAAAGAATGACCAAAAGAACAGGAGAGTAGTTCAATTTATAGATAGAACTATAAGCAACCACCGAGGGAGGAATGACCCATGCATACCGAAGAAAAATATGAACAAAATATGGTCAAACTGACGCATGGATTGTGCAGAAGGAACAAAACTGATTGAATTTTAATGCTCGATGAATACTAAGAAAATAGAGAAGATTAAACTAGAGAATAATCTAACTGCTCACTATAGCTAAAATCCCCCGTCTAGAAAAGGTTACCAGATGTTGCAAAAAGTCAGTGTTCTTCTCATGTGAATTATAAATGATTTGTGAACACCTCCCGTCCCTCGCGTCGCCCGAGCCGGGCGACTCGGGGGAACCCTAGCCGCCGCCGGCCGCCCCTCCACCTCCCGTCCACCCCCCGCATCGCCGCCGCCGGAGGGCCTGCCGGCGAAGTCGTGCCGGGCCCTGGGATGGTGGCGGCGGGGCCGTTTTTCTCATCCCCATCGCCCCCTTACCCCCCCAGATCCAGCACTGGAGTCGCCGGCGTCCTTCACCAGTGTGGCACCCCAGCTCAGAGAAACCGGAACACCCCGTATTCCAGCCCAGAGATCAAGTCTTCTGGAATACGACACTGCTTGGCATAGAACAAATCAACTCTATATTACAATCTATATGGATACAAGGGTTCCGACATAACAGGGAATTACATCGGCACGGCGACACTACGTCTGCTTAGGTTGCTCTATGCTAGCAGCCGAACAACTCATAGCAGTGGAATAACTTCTAGCAGCGGAATAGCGATGCCGAGATGGACTCCACTCCGCAGGGACTCTGGCTGAAACGTTTATCCTAGCAAGCTAACAAGGGATCCACGACAAACAAGCATGCAAATAAGGCATGACCTGCAATCTGGCAATGACACGCCAGGTCAGTACATTGAATGTACATGCAAGCTCACAACAACCAAAGCAATCCAGAACAAGCAATAACACGACATTTATAGGTTAAACAAGCATGAGCATGATACCATTAGAACAACATAAGCATGACATGAACTTATTACTCAAGACATGAATAATGATGGTACTAGCATGCAACATACTTACATATATCACTTACTCTGTTTGGGGCTACCTCGTAACCACTAAATATATGCCACTCTTACTTACCATCGTGGTCACGGGATCACTTCAATCATTATCAAGAATACCATCGTGATCTTCACAAGATCACCTTATCAATATCAAGAATACCACTGGGATCCTCACAAGATCACCTCATCATTATCAAGAATACCTTCATGCTCCTCCCAAGACTACATAAAGGTCAACCAACTTCTTTCCTCATCAAACCGGGGTTGTTTATTAGTCAGGTTATTATTACTGTTAACTCATAGTGAGACCTACTACGAACTGGGCCCTTATCTGCGGGCACGGCTATCGATAGATTAAACACACTCTGCAGAGGTTAGCACACTATACCCACACCACGAAACCCATGGCCTCGCACTCCCATTCAGGTGGACCAACAGCGTTCCGACAAAACCGATCTATTGCCATGACACTCTCCCGGCCACTCCGACCAACTCCCTTTGGGCTAAAGCCTAAGCCTGGGGATGCCCAAGGCACCCCAAGGTAATATTCAAAGAAAAACCAAAAGCCTAAGCTTGGGGATGACTCAGAAGGCATCTCCTCTTTCATCTTCGTCTATCGGTAACTTTACTTGAGGCTATATTTTTATTCAGCACATGATATGTATCTTGCTTGGAGCGTCTTATATGATTTGAGTACTTGCTTTTTAGTTTACCACAATCATCCTTGCTGTACACACCATTTGAGAGAGATACACATGAATCATGATTTATTAGAATACTCTATGTGCTTCACTTATATCTTTTGAGCTAAGCAATATTGCTCTAATACTTTACTTATATCTTTCTAGAGCATGGTTGTGGCTTTATTTTATAGAAATTTATGAACTCTCTTGCTTCACTTATATTATTTTGAGAGTCTTTTAGAACAACATGGTAATTTGCTTTGGTTATAAATTTAGTCCTAATATGATAGGCATCCAAGAGGGATATAGTAAAAACTTTCATATAAAGTGCGTTAATACTATGAGAAGTTTGATTCTTTATGATTGTTTTGAGATATGAAGATGATGATATTAGAGTCATGCTAGTGGAGTAATTCTGAATTTGAGAAATACTTGTGTTGAGGTTTGTGAGTCCCGTAGCATGCACGTATGGTGAATCGTTGTGTAACGAAGTTGGAGCATGAAGTATTTATTGATTGTCTTCCTTATGAGTGGCAGTCAGGGACGAGCGATGGTCTTTTCCTACCAATCTATCCCCCTAGGAGCATGCGCGTAGTACTTCGTTCGATGACTAATAGATTTTTGCAATAAGTATGTGCGTTTTTTTACTAATGTTGAGTCCATGGATTATACGCACTCTCACCCTTCCACCATTGCTAGCCTCTCTTGTGCCGCCCAACTTTTGCCGGTAACATACACCCACCATATATCTTCCTCAAAACAGCCACCATACATACCTATTATGGCATTTTCATAGCCATTCCGAGATATATTGCCATGCAACTTTCCACCGTTCCGTTTACGATGACACACTTCATCATTGTCATATTGCTTTGCATGATCATGTAGTTGACATAGTATTTGTGGCTAAGCCACCTTTCATAATTCTTTCATACATGTCACTCTTGACTCATTACACATCCCGGTACACCGCCGGAGGCATTCACAAAGAGTCATATTTTGTTCTAAGCATTGAGTTGTAATTTTTTGAGTTGTAAGTAAATAGAAGTGTGATGATCATCATTATTAGAGCATTGTCCTATGTGAGGAAAAAAGAGGCCATAAAAAAAGAGAAATGCCAAACAAAAAAATGAGAGAAAAAGAGAGAAGGGGCAATGTTACTATCCTTTTACCACACTTGTGCTTCAAAGTAGCACCATGATCTCCATGATAGAGAGTCTCTTATTTTGTCATTTTCGTATACTGGTGGGAATTTTTCATTATAGAACCTGGCTTGTATGTTCCAACGATGGTCTTCCTCAAGTGCCGTAGGTCTTCATGAGCAAGCAAGTTGGATGCACATCCACTTAGTTTCTTTTTGAGCTTTCATACACTTATAGCTCTAGTGCACACGTTGCATGGCAATCCCTACTCACTCACATTGATATCTATTGATGGGCATCTCCATAGCCCGGTGATATGCCTAGTTGATGTGAGACTATATCCCTTCTTTTTGTCTTCTCCACAACCACCATATTCTCTTCCATCATAGTGCTATGTCCATGGCTCACGCTCATGTATTGCGTGAAAGTTGAAAAGGTTTGAGAGCATCAAACTATGAAACAATTGCTTGGCTTGTCATCGGGGTTGTGCATGATTTGAGTATTTTGTGTGATAATGATGAAGCATAGCCAGACTATATGATTTTGTAGGATAAGCTTTCTTTGGCCATGTTATTTTGAGAAGACATAATTGCCTTGTTAGTATGCTTGAAGTATGATTGTTTTTGTGTCAATATTAAACTTTTGTTTTGAATCTTTTGGATCTGAACATTCACACCACAATAAGGAGAATTACATGGATAAATATGTTAGGTAGCATTCCACATCAAAAATTCTGTTTTTATCATTTACCTACTCGAGGATGAGCAGGAATTAAGCTTAGGGATGCTTGATACATCTCCAATGTATCTATAATTTTTGATTGTTCCATGCTATTATATTATCTGTTTTGGGTGTTTTATGCATTTTTGTGCTATTTTATATTATTTTTGTGACTAACCTATTAACCTAGAGCCTAGTGCCAGTTTTTGTTTTTTTCCGTTTTTTTGAGTTTCGCAGAAAGGAATACTAAACGGAGTCCAAACGGAATGAAACTTTCGCAATGATCTTTCTTGGACCAGAAGCAAATCAACAGACTTGGAGATGAAGTCAGAGACTAAACGAGGTGGCCACGAGGGTGGAGGGTGTGCCCCTACCACGTGGCCCCCTCAGAGCTCTCCTGACCTAATTCTTTTGCCTATATATACTCTTATACCCCAAAAACATTAGGGGGAGGCACGAAAACACTTTTCCACCGCCGCAACATTCTGTACTGGTGAGATTCCATCTAGGGACATTTTTCGGCGTCCTGCCGGAGGGGGATTCGATAACAAAGGGCTTCTACATCAATAGCATTACCCTTCCAATGAAGCGTGAGTAGTTTACCACAGACCTACGGGTCCATAGCTGGTAGCTAGATGGCTTCTTCTCTCTCTTTGATTCTCAATACCATGTTCTCCTCGATGTTCTTGGAGATCTATTCGATGTAATATTCTTTTGTGGTGTGTTTGCCGAGATCCGATGAATTGTGGATTTATGATCAGATTATCTATGAATATTATTTGTGTCTTCTCTAAATTCTTATATGCATGATTTGATATCTTTGCAAGTCTCTTCGAATTATCAGTTTAGTTTAGCCTACTAGATTGCTTTTTCTTGCAATGGAGAAGTGCTTAGCTTTGGGTTCAATCTTGCGGTGTCCTTTCCCAGTGAAAGTAGGGGCAACAAGGCATGTATTGTATTGTTGCCATCGAGCATAAAAAGATGGGGTTTTCATCATATTGCTTGAGTTAATTCCTCTACATCATGTCATATTACTTAATGCGTTAGTCTATTCTTCATGAACTTAACACTTTAGATGCAAGCAGGAGTCGGTCGATGTGTGGAGTAATAGTAGTAGATGCAGAATCGTTTCGGTCTACTTGACACGGACATGATGCCTATGTTCATGATCATTGCCTTATATATCTTCATAATTATGCGCTCTTCTATCAATTGCTCGGCGGTAATTTGTTCACCCACCATAATATTTGCTATCTTGAGAGAAGCCATTAGTGAAACCTATGGCCCCGGGGTCTCTTTTCCATCATATAAGTTCTATTTTCAAACATTTTAGTTTCCGATCTACTATTTTGCAATATTTTACTTTCCGATCTATAAATTAAAAATACCAAAAATATCTACTTTACCGTTTATCTATCTCTGTCAGATCTCACTTTTGCAAGTAACCGTAAAGGGATTGACAACCCCTTTATCGTGTTGGGTGCAAGTTGTTGATTGTTTGTGCAGGTATTCGGTGAGTTGTGTGTTGTCTCCTACTAGATTGATACCTTGGTTAACAAACTGAGGGAAATACTTACTCTACTCTACTCCATCACCCTTTCCTCTTCAAGGGAAAAACCAAGGCAAGCTCAAGAGGTAGCAGTCCCCTCGGCGGAGCATGGTGCTCACCGGCCAGTCTGGCATGGCAGCCAACACGCCCTCCTCATTGCGCCCCTCTCCCCCCGATCCCCACCGCCCTCACCGCCTGCTTGGCTCCAGGTCTGCCTCCAGATGAGGAGGCCATGGAGGCGTGGGGTTGTGGCCAGCTGTGGCTGCTTTCTGCTGTGTGCCTGCGGGGCATTTTGGCTGCGCGTGAGCTTCACCACCCACCCCCTCCCCCCAGCAGGGGCGGGTTCGGCCCGGAGGCGCTCCTTCCTGCGTCCATGGTCGGTCGATGCGGCTTCGGATCTCACGCACCACGGGGGTGCGCTCTTTCCGGCACCTTTGGTTCGTTGGCTCCTCGGCATCTCCGCACCATCACCCTGCTGGTGTCCTTGGTTGGTCGTCCATGCAAGCACATCTCTATTCTCGACATGATTCGGGGGTGCGCCACCTTCCACCTCCTTGGGTTTGCCTGCGCTCAGCTGCTCCAGTCCTGGTGGCCTTGATCTACGCTCTTTACAGATCCGGGCTTGTCCGGGGCTCCGGCCACCATCACATCCTGCCGCCATTCACTCTGCTTAGCCACACAACCTTACCCTCCTCTGAAACTCGCACATCCGGCGGCGCCCGGTGCCTCCTTCGGCGTTGGGCGTGGCTCCCCTTCCTACAGTCTTAATTCCAGCCTATACTTGACTTCCTCTTATCCGACTCGTGCTCCGATGGCTTTGGATTGCCCAGAATTTGGCTAGGGCGAAATCCTGCATTATGTGCTGGTAGCGGTGATACTTGTGGGTGTCGTTTCCTCCTTGGAGGAGCTGTCATGGCCATGATTTGTGCCCCTCTTCGAGCTTCGGGGGAAACCCTAGGTCCGGTTTTCCGGATCAGACAGCAGCGGCGACGTCTTGGTGTCGTTCTTCTTCCGAAGGCGTTGTCTTGTGTGCTCGCGGCGTCCATGGTGCTGACTTTGGAGATGTCGGTCATCTTGTTGTTCGGATTGTTTCTCTGGTCGATGAGTTTACCTGTGTTTCTCTTTGCTTGGGTCGAGTTTCTCATGTCTCTCTATTTCGGGCACCATGTTCATGCCTCTATATGCGTTCGTGACATGTGTTGTGCCCTCTTATGTACTCATGCTATTTTGCATCTATCAATGAATGATACACAAGCTTTGCGTATTTGCAAAAAAAAAAGGTTAGCAATAATGTTCCAAATCCATCGTCTAGAAAAAACCCTAATTGTTGTGGTGGTCACAATTATGTTTGCTCATAAGGATTATGCATGCTGCTGATGCCATCTGTACACACAAAAAAACTGAGGTTACTTACTTTCTTTCTCAGTAAAGAAATATAAGAGCGTTTAGATCACTATATTCTTAAGTCGCCGGAAACATTATTGAGAAAATGTCTATTTGTGAGCTCAAACTAGTGGCGGGCGCAGTCAGAAACCCGCCACAACTATTTTGGAAAAGTTTCAATGACAATCTACAGTGGCGGGCGGAAGTTAACCGCCACTCATAAATTCTTCTGGGTTTGAGTCGTTGGCAAAACTGTTTAGTGGCGGGCGCAAATAGTCACCCGCCATAGTGCCTAGCCTAGCAGTGGAGGGAAGTTCTAGTAACCCGCCACAACATGTCCTTCCCCGCGGGGCAAAGTTGAAAGAACATTGTTGTGGCGGGTACTTTTATGCGACCGCCATTGATAGGACAAACAATAGTGGTGGGGTATTTGTTTTCGCCCGCTACGTGGCATTTTCCCACGCGGGGGCGCAGTTGACGACACTTAGTAGTGGCGGATCCTACGAGATGCCCGCCACTGATGGGATCGCGTAAGTGGGGAGAGCTGGTACAGTAGCATTTCCCCCTCCACCCATTTCTTCTTCGTCTCCAAGCTCCTCTCCTCCCTCCTTCTCCTCTCCCATCATTTGTCATCCTAGCCACACTCTCACCTCCTGTTACTATGTGATACATCCCCTATTAGTGTCACTGATGCGACTCTAGACGAACGGCCACACCGAGTCTCCTAAAGGACTCCATGAACCACCAAACCTCGGAGGGTAATTAAGTTGGATGTGGTGAACCATCTTCGGCTTTGGGAACAACATGCACCAATGTTTGTTGGTGGACTGTATGTGAAGAAACTTACTTCCCGTACATCCTTGATTCTCTATGTTTGTATACTATGTATGTTAGACCACACAATATATTAGTTATTTTACCAAAATTAGTGGGTATTTGAATGAATACCCATGAATTAGGGTGGACCCACCCCTGATGTGGAAGTAGGTGGCTAATTGGAGTCTCTCTCTATGATCATAGTATTTGCTGCCAGTAGAACTCGTCTGTATAAATTTGTAGGAGCTCATCCTGAAGATCATATCGTTCAAGCCATTCATCACTGCATCGCACGTTAATATATACAATACTTAGATTTTGTGAAGCCTATTTGCTAGGGATAAGGAAAGAAACTAAGCGAGAGTGAGACATATGTACCAACAGTCTTAACTAAAATACCAACAGCTGAAGTTTCTTTAGTAATGTCAGTGAGGCAAATAGATCACTGTCTTCTCCTGTGAGTGCAGCGAGGATAGGACTAGGACGGGGAGGCATCGAGAAGAAACATGCAGCATACATAACCATTGGAGCAGCACGTGGAGATCAATACCGCTCAATGTATCGAGCTAAACGTGGGTTCTTTGGAACAGGTTGCTCTATTTCGCTTTGAGCTTCATGTGTTCTTGAAACGTGTGCGGCTTTACGAGCAGAGAACACTCCATGTGATCTTAAAATATGTCGCACAAGAAGTAAGAGAAGCAGGAACAACCCATGAAGCCTAATCAGTTTGACACATGTTCTGTAGCGCCTAATATGTCTCCACTTCTTTACCAAAAACTCTCAACTCTAATGTACTCGTGGCATTAAGAGTGTTAGAAGGGAGAGAGAGGATTGGCGGAATATGATGGATGTAGTATTGAGCCTCGAGCGCGAGTATATATTGAGTACAAGACTTGGAGGTCAAGAAGCCTCTCCTGGAGATAAGGTAGTAGATGGATTACAAATCCTATACTACCAAACACGTGTAGCCCAAATATATCTCTAACATCCCCCTGCAATCATAGCGGCAGCGTTGCGAACAACAGGAGCGTCGCAGACGGTCAAACTGGAAAGAATAACAGCCGACGGGCTGACATCCCCCCGCAGTCGTAGCGGGAGCGTCATGGACGGTGTCGTGTCACGAGCGCTTTGACTGTAGAGGAAGCCAGCGAGTTGCTCAAGTGGTGGAGGACAATCTTGGGCGTGTGGCGGCTCGCCGGCGTGAATATCACTCCGTGCATATGAAAACGAATCAAAAAAACCATACCGAAAATAAACCAAACTGAACCAATTTTACGTTTTTATGGTTTCTGGTTTCGGTATGGTATGAACTTTGGTTTTTATGGTATATACCAAAAAAAAAAAGAATGATTAACCGCAAAAACCGAAGTAAAAAATAAATTTTTATTTCTTGTGATGAACAACCATACACGTTGTCATTTTTTGGTACATGAGTCAAATTCCCTACTAAGCACATAAATTTTTCTTGGAACATAGTCATTTTTCTCTTTTTAAAATAAAATGCTAAGCACATCCATAACCATCAATAGATGAATCAATGCATGCGTATATACTTACATATATAGTTATATACTATTTGTGTTTTGAGTCATAAATTTGCAAAATATTATTACATCATTTTCAAATTTGTGTCAACTTTGGTTATTATGGTATATACCGAAACCATACCGAAATAATTTGGTATATACCGAAACCGAACTGTATTTTAATTTCTTACCGTATTTATCAAAGTATTAATATCGTACAAACCGAAAAACGTATAAACCAAACCATGTAAACCGAATAAATCAAGGCACAGTGAGGTGTGATCCCGACGGCTGGTATGGACGGAATCGTAGGCGGCGGTGGGTGCGGAAATGCGCAGGCTGAAATACCCCCCCTGGCCAACCGCTCCTACTAGTCAGGGCACCGGCGGGGCAAGGGGAAGAACCTGCATTTCGCGCGGATTGAGGCGGGAATTTTGCCGCGCCCCGCAAAAAAAATTACGGGTCCGACGCGTTTGCAGGGTCTGATCGGACAACTTTTTTCGCGTGGACCCGTATTTTAACGGCTATTTTGCGGGTCGGGGTATTATACGGGGTCTGCTAGAGATGCTAGTCCGTGAACATGTTAACCTTCTTCGGCTATGGCAACACCGCAACAACGTTCGTTGATGGATGGTATGCGAGAAATTTACACCCCCGCACATCCTTGATTTTCTATGATTGCAAAGTATGTTAGACCCACAATAGGTATCGTCATTTTACCAAATTTAATGAAATTAAGTCGAATACCCATAAATTATGGTGCCTGGACCCACCGTGACCTGGAAGTAGGTTGTGTATTTGATTTTCTCTCAGTGATCATAGACTTGGCTGCTAGTACAACTCATCGTGTGTATAAACTTGTAGAAGCTCATCCCAAAGACCACACCGTCCGAGCCATCCATCCCTGCATCACGGGTTAATATATACCGCACTTCAGTAGAATTTATAGAGACCTACTTGCCCGGGATTAGGAAAGAAACAAATGGAGAGTGAGACATACTCACATATGTATCAATATTCTTGACTAAACTACCAACAGTTGAAGTCGCTTTACTAATGTCAGTGATGCAAATAGACCACTATCTTATGTTGTGCGCGCATCAAGGATGTGACTGGGACGGGGAGGCATCGAGAAGAAATGTGCAGCATATATCACCATTGGAGCAACAAACGCTGACTAACAACGCTCATGCTACCGAACAGCAAGTGGTTTCTTTCGAAGAGGCAGCTCTGTCTCTGCCAATTTCATGTGTTCTCGGAATGTGTGTTGCTCAGTTGCAAGCAGAGCACAACCCATGTGGTTTTGAAACTTGTCGCGCAGAGACAGCTTGGTCATACTAGAATGAGACTTCAGAAGCATGAAGAACACATCCAGCCTAATTAATCCGTTTGCATTGTTTTCTAGTAGCACCTATTTTTTCTCCTCTAAGAAAAACCTCTGAAATCTGAAGCAGTACTCTGGCATGATGAAGAAGAGATAAATAGTCTGACACATATCACCAGGGGTGTTTATGTAAGGGGATAATTCATGCCACATGTCTGCAGGCTGTGGCTCTGTATCAACATGCCCAATGCATCACCATTCAGCATCATGCCATCATCTGAAAATTATTTAACATAGTACAAATAAAACACAAAACTAGGCAAGAATATGCAAGCGAGGGCAGGTCCGCTGTTGCCCGCGGCGCAGATGGACGAGCCTGACATAGTTACAAGGGCAGGAGGGAGATGTTCGTTTCGATGGTCGGGTGCAGAGAGGAGGCGAGGGAGATGGAGAACTGGAAAGCATGGTGGCTGCCTAGGGAGGGAGATCTGCTTCGGTACCCCCCCCCCTAACGTATAAGGGCATTTTGGGCATACGGTGCTTAACGTATCCCGTGCCATATGCGGCGTGCCCATACAGGTAGAGCCGAGCGCACGGCTCCAGCCGATACGGCCGGCTCGCAACTACCCTCTCTCCGTCGCACGAAAAAAAAACCCACGACCTGCGCTGATCACGCGGCCCATTCCAACGTCGCCCCGCCCCGCCGATCGCCGCCCTTACCCGCCGACAGCCGCCTTTCCCCGCCGATCTAGCCGTGATCACGCTGCCAATTCCAACGTCGTCCCGTTCGGCCGATCGCCGCCTTCTCCCCGTCTTCACCCGGGATCTGGCCGGCGCGGACAGATCTTGGAGTCGCCCGCCGTACGTGATGTCTCCTCCGTGACGTCGTCAACGCCCGCAAATCCGTGATCAACCTCTCCGGGAACATCCTCGCCGTCCGCAGCCACGCCAGGCCGGCCGAAGTGCACGTGCATGCCATGTAAGCCTTCTAGTTTGTCAAAAAAATTGAATCTGTAAATAATTATGTGCAATCACTTGTTAGATAAGAATTTCTCATCTGTATGATCGTAGTACATTTAATTTGATTTAAAATCGATAGATCAATTTTTATTATAATATTGGAGTGTTGGTTGAGAGATCATTTAATGGATAAAGAAACTGGATTTACGGATCTGTTTTTGGACACGAGTGAGTGGGATGGTAGCGATAGTGTTGATCGTATGAATGGTAATGATAGTAAATATGATGATGATGGCAGCGACAATGAGTCCTGGTCGTCGTACGATAATTTACCTGAGGAGAAATTTGAAAAGAAGGAGGAGGGTGCTTGTAGTGAAAACGTAAGTGTCGTGTACAGTCTTTTCGTCGGATGAAGAACCATATGGTACTTACACGTGCATATGATTTTTTTATGTGCAGGAGGATATTGACGTTCAGAACGAGGAAAATCATGGTGTTGAATCTTTCGGGGATAACATAAGCCAGGTTCGGTCCAAAATTTAAGATGTCATTGAATAATAAAAAGTTGGTAATGACAACTTACACTTGCTTATGTGGAATATTGTAGGCTAACTTTGATGGTTGGAGTGGTGAAGATGGATATGAGCATGAGGATGGAGCTAATATGGACATTGAGGAAGCTGAAATCCAGCAACGTGCGCTGGAGACACAGTTGAAGGTTATGGGTATGACATTTGCATCACAATGGGAGGCTCACATGTTCTATAATAACTACGCCAAAGACCGTGGATTCAGTATCAGAAAAGATAAGGTGAAACGAGGAAAAGGACTTTCAACCACTGTTCGGTATAGGAGATACGTTTGCTCGAGGGCAGGAAAACGTCTCAGTAAATTTTAAACCGGAGGGCCGTACCCATGCAGCTAAGACCAGAGACTCGTTGCGAGTGTGGCGCACATTTAGTCGTGAAGTTGGACAAAGGACGTGGAGTTTGGTTCGTGGCAGCTTTTATGGATGATCACAACCATTTGTTGGCTAGAGCAGATGAGGTGGTATTTCTGCGGTCACCTCGAGTGATGGGAGATCACCAGATAGCTGAGATCTTGGCGATGGAAGGAGCTGGGATCAGAAAGCATATCATCGTTGACAACTTCATTAGAAGGTATGGCTCGTATGATAAGTGTGGGTTTCTGAGATGAGACGTGTACAACCTATGTTGCCGAGAAAGAATGAAGTTGATTGCGAAGGGTGATGCTAACACGGCAATCGGGATTATGAGGAGCAGAAAGGAGAAGGATCTAGAGTTTTTCTTTGAGTACGTGCAAGATAAGGAGGGCCATTTGAAGAGCATGTTCTGGTGCGATGCACAGTCGCGATGGGACTATCAATTGTATGGAGATGTGACGGTGTTCGACAGCACGTATAAGATGAACAAATATGGTATGCCGTTCATCCCCTTTGTTGGTGTAAACAATCACCGTTGCACCACAGTTTTTGGTTGCGCCATTGTGTCCGACGAGACCGAAGCGACGTACGTGTGGCTGCTCCAGACATTCCTGAAGGCCAATTGTCAGAAAAAGCCAAGGTCAATCATCACAGATGGGGACACTGCAATGATACGAGCTATTCGGTTGGTTTTGGTTGATGTGTTGCACCGTCTCTGCTCATGGCATGTGGAAAAAAACATGAAGAAGCACCTTAATTACAAATCGCTAAGTGAGTTCAGGGCACTCTTGTACTACTCCACCTCTCCAGCCAACTTTGAGGCGAGATGTCACGCTTTCGTCCGTAAATGGAAGACTGATAAAACAGAAGAGTGGCTGAGTAGGATGTGCAGGAAAAGGAGTCTGTGGGCAGCATCATATCTGTCAGATGGTTTTTTTCTGGGTATGCGCAGTAATCAGAGGAGTGAAAGTCTTAACTCTTGTCTTCACCTGCACTTGGACGGCGGTATGACTATTGTTGACCTAGTTGTGCATTATGAGAATTGCATAGTCCGACTACGTGAGAACGAGGTGCATGATGATTGTGTTTCAAATCAGTCATTGCCACCATCAGTCACAGAATATAAGGATATTGAGAAGCATGCCGCCGAAGTATTCACTCACTCCAATTTTTATATTCTTTAACAAGATCTGAAGAAGATGGGAGAGCTTGAGATTTTTGAGACGCTAGTGGGAGTTGACTGCCACACTTTCATCGTGACATGGAGAAATAACCGAAAATTTCAGTTCAGCGTGAATTATCGAGCTGAAAACTCTGAGAATACGATAGACTGCAGTTGTGGACGAATGCTTCGGAAAGGATTGCCTTGCAAACACATTCTGTATGTGTTGGTTAATCTCAAAATATCTAAAATACCAAAGTGTTGCATCCTTAAGAGGATGTCGAAAGTTGCGAGAGGTGGGCTGCCTGCACAGCGAAAGAGTGACTTGTTTGGCTGGGGTTGGACAGGGGCAGAGCAGCGTGCTCGCTATAGTCAACTCAGTATAATAGGAGCTGAAGCTTTTCATGTTGCTTCAAATGATCCATTCGTCTATGATGAGTTGATGCAGTGTCTGCAGAATATAATAGCGAAGAAAAAGGTCCCTGATGATGATGCTGTTGGTAGTAGAAGAAATGTGCATGAGGAGCCACGTCAGTCGGAACAACATGTTGATGTCATAGGTGATCCCGTGAAAGTTTCCACGAAGGGCGCCCCTAAACAGAGCAGGACAGGGCGGGCAAAGAAAGATCCAAATGTTACAAAAAATGGAAGACCAAAATCATTTTCTGAGAAAAAACCCGGTCCTCTTTGTGGCATTTGTAAGACAGAGGGCCATAGACGGCAAACTTGCCCTGAGAATGAAAAGTAAGTTTTTCATTATTTTAA
Source organism: Aegilops speltoides (assembly GCA_021437245.1). Classification (NCBI taxonomy): domain Eukaryota; kingdom Viridiplantae; phylum Streptophyta; class Magnoliopsida; order Poales; family Poaceae; genus Aegilops; species Aegilops speltoides. The sequence goes on from CM038147.1 coordinate 107,561,073, forward strand.
TTATTTTTTGGTTCTCTCTTCACAATTGTCTGATGAGTTGTTTACAATTTGTTATGTAGGAACCGGGCATAAAGATGAAGTATTCATAATCAATTGAAGGCACTGGCAATTTCATTTTATTTGTTTAAGCATAAGATACATGGCACTTTGAGTTTATTGTTTAAACCACCTTGTTCGATGAAAGTCATTAGCACTTTCAGTTTATTTGTTTAAGAATAATAGACATGGCACTTTGAGTTAATGTTTATGCCACCTTGTTCAATTTTATGAGACATGCAATTCATATGAAGACATGCGATTTATATTATTATGTGTGAAACATATTATATTTGTATGAATGTGTTACTGCTGTCATGACTTAGTCAACTTATGAACTTTTTTGAAATTTAATGTACGTGACAATTTTTTTTAAAAAAGCCCCAGCTTTGCTGCTACAAGACGTGACATAAACTACATAACGCCTCGGCGAGGCCTTCCGGCCGCCGAGCGGGGAGGCCACAGCGCACAGCAGGGCACCGCACACGAAGAGGATCAGCCCACGCGCCCGACGCGCGTCGTTTATGGCCGACAGATCGCCCTCGGGATTGTTGCATGTGCCCGCTGGCTGGGGCGGGACGTGACGTGTGCCACCGGGCGCGCAGCTGTCGGTCGGTCGGCTGCTGGGCCAGCAGACCCGCGCGTGCCGCACGGCGAATGGCGCCAGCCCGCACTAGCTCGACTTCGTGGGCCCGCCACTGCCTCGGCTGTCGGCCACCGCACGGGCTGGAATATTCGTCGGATCCAGCGCCGCTGCTGCCACCAGAATCGACATGGGAAATTGTGCAGGTTTTATCCACATCGCACCAACTCAGGATGGCAGGCATATTTTTTAATAAAAAATGACCGCCGCGAGTAGGAACAACAACAACAGTACATGTAATATCGCAGAGGCAAACTGATACATTTTAGGACAAAAAAATATTACTTGCCCACACGCATTTAAATGTGTAGTTTCTCACGAAAGCAATAAATAAAACGTGAAAAGTTGTCGAAATCTATCCCAGTGCCATGTCGCATTACAATCGATCAAAGTATCCAACAACGGTAGGGAAACCTTCTACGGGACTAAAACCCTACCGATGCTAATACCTACTCCTTCTCCATGATTTTAACAATTTTCATCTTCACTTTCTCTAATCTGTTGACCTTAGAAAAAATGATTTCCGCGACAATACGTGGCCTTGACTCATTAATCTCTTGCTGGTCAAATTCATGTGTCCAGCGATCTCCGTCCCAGTATTTTATGCACCACATCACAAAAAGTCCACAAGACACTCTGCAATAAACATGTGTGATCAGTTTAGGATATAGCATGCACTTTCTTGTACTCATTTAACTTACCCATCATGTTGTCTCGGCATTTTATACTCATTAATTGGCCACGATGAGACATCTGGAAATTTTTTTAATTCAAGAATAGAGTTGGCCTCCATAATATCCTTAGAAATTTCAGCTCTCTGAAACAAATTAACAAACCAGAAATTAATGTATGACTCAATAATTTTCTGAATGCGAGTGTGAAAATTATGGCGTACCAGGGTGGCAATCATATTGCGAATTCTTTGGCTAATTGTGCCTTTCGAATTTGAGTCAAGAACTTGAAACTCCTCCTTGACGGTGTGCATCACTATGGTTATCCAATGATTATCATTAACGTGCATAGGAAAATACGCCTATATAATAATAAAATGATGTTAGTGCAATTAAATAGTAATGACTAACAAAAAGAAATAAATATGAAAGGAATACCTTGTCCCGTCTGAAATACTCATCCATTACTCTTGCGAGGACTTTTGATTTCTTTGTAACTTGTTCTGAATCCAAATCATTAATTGACTTGGTCTTGCCCCTAGCCCTACCCAACATAAATTTGGGGAACCACGTTGTTGATATGAAACGGTCAGAGAAATCACGGTGTTGTAGGTGTTTACAATATGCATTGATTATCTGCATACATAAACAAAAAATTTCTATCAACTTGTGAAGTACAAATGAGAGTTTTGTTAAAACCAAACTCATACTTGCATCGTCATTCAAGCATTTAAACGTCAGGACATCGTGAAGCATAGCTGGCGTGCATATGTCCCCATCTGGTGGCGGCATATCGACCACGGTTCGGTGTGCATGCTTCTTTGTCGATGCGAGAGTCTCAACAAAAACTCTGGCTGCCTCTATGTGATCCGGAGTCATATTAAGGGAACTAGCCAGAATTGAATGAGGTGACGATGCAAACAGATCTAAAACAATGCAGGTACAGTCGTTAAAAATAATAAAAAATTTACATAACGTGTGAATGAATTATAAAGTAGTACTTGACTTACTTTTTTTAACACGTTTCTTGCGGGTAATGAGAAGGTCGTACGGGGATTGACAATATTTCGACGGATTTCGTTTGCGTTTACCTTCATTGTCCTGACTGCCTTCACCATTACCTATGTTGCTCTTTGCCGGGAAACTCTCAGACATGTCTTCAGACTTTGTTGGTGACAAACCACCCATAGACTCACTAGAAATATCAGCATTCTTTGGGGTTCAGGACATGGACGGAAACTCTTTTGTACGTACAGTTGATGACGAACAAGGAGACTTTGCATTATTATCTATAATGAAAGGATCAGTAGCGTCACCTCTACCTGGTGTCGTCGCCGGAGCACCCGTGTCATCAACGGGCACGTAGGTATCATTGAAACCCGTGAAAGATGTTACTAGCTCCACGTCGGTAGGTGAATCAATATCTGGCCAATATTTTGATGACTTGTACTGGCCATTCTCCATATCAACTCCTTCACCTACATTATCAAATTCGTCATTGGTGTCCCTCTTATTGGGTTTGTACAGCACACCTTCCGTGGTCAACTTTTCCATTACCATCTACAAACACAAATGAAACACGATAAGTACTTGAAGAACTAAAACATGTTTAGTATAACTTCTAAATTACCTGTGCACATCTTTCGGGTATATTGAGAACCTCCTTGTGAAGCAGCTTAATGTATGTCATCACACGGTCCATACTGTTAGTTGTGTTCGATGAAACCCCTGACGTGCTTGGCTTTCTACTCCTGCCACCACCTTTCCATTTAGGTTTCTTCGTTTCTTCATCTGTGACAGTCCCTTCACGTGCTACCTTAGCACGTCTGTACTCTTCGCTAACGCAGTTTTCAAGCTGTACAACATAAAAATAAATAAATTATATAACAACTACAGTTAATTACTATGTGCATCCAATAAGAACTAATTATTGACTTACATTGCCGGTGCCACGCCCGTGCATGTTGTCATAGTCATCTCTCTTTTTCCCTTCCGTTTCTGGCCAGTTAACCATTAGTGGGTATTCACGAGACAAAGGATCAAATGTATCCACACCAATTGGCTCAACTTTTTCCCAGTATATATACTGCATGATAGTAAACACAACTAGTCAGACACATAAATCACATAAAAATTATATGTACATAAAACTATTACGAAATGACTTGTACCTGAAGAAGAGCCAAGTTCCTGATAGGCCACTTGAATTTTTCAAGATCTTCGACCGATTTTTAATAGCATCCATGCACACCCGCAACGTGAAATCGTTCCAATTGTATGACTTGATAGCATTCACGTCCTCCACCATTTTGTAATAACGATAAGGAACAAACTTGGTGGATTGTGGTGCTAAGACTGTACCCATAAGAACCAGTACGACCCTTCTAACAAAATCATCATCATATGACTGAGTATCAACAATATTTTTTATCAACTCATCGATGAGGATTAGGCCTGTTCTTTTGTCTAGAAACCGATTCGGAACACATTTTTGGCATCTAGTTGTACTGTTGCTATCATGCTATCGACATCATCACCCTCGTTCGTAGCCGAATATGTCGTAAACATCTTCATTAAGCACACTGATGCTGTCAGTATTTGGCCGAATAATAAATCGCTTTCTAGTACTGTCATACGTTGTAATCATAAATTCCAATAAATTTTTCCTCATTTTCACGGAAGGAATTCTCAGCATACAGTCCAAATTTGTGCCACGTAACTGTTGGGGAACGTAGTTAAAAAATTTCCTACGCACACGCAAGATCATGGTGATGATATAGCAACGAGAGGGGAGAGTGTTCGTCCACGTACCCTCGTAGACCGTAAGCGGAAGCGTTAGCACAATGCGGTTGATGTAGTCGTACGTCTTCACGATCCAACCGATCCAAGCACCGAACGTACGGAGCCTCCGAGTTCAGCACACGTTCAGCTCGATGACGATCTCCGGCCTCCGATCCAGCCGAGCTCCGGAGATGAGTTCCGTCAGCATGATGGCGTGGTGACGATGATGATGTTCTACGGGCGCAGGGCTTCGCCTAAACTCTGCGACGATATGACCGAGGTGGAATATGGTGGAAGGGGGCACCGCACACGGCTACGGAACGATCCGTAGATCAACTTGTGTGTCTATGGGGTCCCCCCCCCCCGCCCCCGTATATAACGGATCCAGGGGGGAGGAGGCCGCCGGCCAAGGAGGGCGCGCCAAGGGGGGAGTCCTACTACCACCGGGAGTAGGACTCCCTCTTTCCAAGTAGGAGTAGGAGAAGGGGGGAAAGAGGAGGAAGAGGGGAAGGAAAGGGGGGGCGCCGCCCCCTTCCCTTGTCCTATTCGGACTAGGAAGGGGAGGGGCGCACGGCCCCCTCCTGCCTCCTTCCCTCTTCTCCCTCGAGGCCCATGTAGGCCCAATAACCCCCCGGGGGGTTCCAGTAACCTCCCGGTACTCCGGTAAAATGCCGATTTCACCCGGAACTATTCCGATGTCCAAACATAGGCTTCCAATATATCAATCTTTATGTCTCGACCATTTCGAGACTCCTCGTCATGTCTGTGATCACATCGGGACTCGAACAAACTTCGTACATCAAAACTTATAAACTCATAATAAAACTGTCATCGAAACGTTAAGCGTGCGGACCCTACGGGTTCGAGAACTATGTAGACATGACCTAGAACCATTCTCGGTCAATAACCAATAGCGGGACCTGGATGCCCATATTGGTTCCTACATATTCTACGAAGATCTTTATCGGTCAAACCGCATAACAACATGCGTTGTTCCCTTTATCATCGGTATGTTACTTGCCCGAGATTCGATCGTCGGTATCCAATACCTAGTTCAATCTCGTTACCGGCAAGTCTCTTTACTCGTTACGTAACACATCGTTCCGTAACTAACTCATTAGCTACATTGCTTACAAGGCTTATAGTGATGTGCATTATCGAGAGGGCCCAGAGATACCTCTCCGACAATCAGAGTGACAAAACCTAATCTCGAAATACGCCAACTCAACATGTACCATCGGAGACACCTGTAGTACTCATTTATAATCACCCAGTTACGTTGTGATGTTTGGTAGTACCCAAAGTGTTCCTCCGGTAAACGGGAGTTGCATAAGTCTCATAGTTACAGGAACATGTATAAGTCATGAAGAAAGCAATAGCAGTATACTAAACGATCAAGTGCTAGGCTAACGGGATGGGTCATGTCAATCACATCATTCTTCTAATGATGTGATCCGACTAATCAAATGACAACACATGTCTATGGTTAGGAAACATAACCATCTTTGATTAATGAGCTAGTCAAGTAGAGGCATACTAGTGACTATAGTTTTGTCTATGTATTCACACATGTATCATGTTTCCGGTTAATACAATTCTAGCATGAGTAATAAACATTTATCATGATATGAGGAAATAAACAATAACTTTATTATTGCCTCTACGGCATATTTACTTCAGTCTCCCACTTGCACTAGAGTCAATAATCTAGATTACATAGTAATGATTCTAACACCCATGGAGTCTTGGTGCTGATCATGTTTGCTCGTGAGAGAGGCTTAGTCAACGGGTCTGCAACATTCAGATCCGTATGTATCTTGCAAATCTCTGTCCCCCACTTGGACTTGGTCCCGAATGGAATTGAAGCGTCTTTTGATGTGCTTGGTCCTCTTGTGAAATCTGGATTCTTTTGCCAAAGCAATTGCACCAGTATTGTCACAGAAGATCTTCATTGGTCCCGATGCACTAGGTATGACACCTAGATCAGAAATGAACTCCTTCATCCAGACTCCTTCATTTGCTGCTTCAGAAGCAGCTATGTACTCCGCTTCACATGTAGATCCCGCCACAACGCTTTGTTTAGAACTGCACCAACTTACAGCTCCAACGTTTAATATAAACACGTATCCGGTTTGCGATTTAGAATCATCCGGATCAGTGTCAAAGCTTGCATCAACGTAACCATTTACGACTAGCTCTTTGTCACCTCCATATACGAGAAACATATCCTTAGTCCTTTTCAGGTATTTCAGGATGTTCTTGACCGTTGTCCAGTGATCCACTCCTGGATTACTTTGCTACCTTCCTGCCAAGCTTATTGCTAAGCATACGTTAGGTCTGGTACACAGCATTGCATACATGATAGAGCCTATGGCTGAAGCATAGGGAACATCTTTCATTTTCTCTCTATCTTCTGCTGTGGTCGGGCATTGAGTTTGACTCAACTTCACACCTTGTAGCACAGGCAAGAATCCTTTCTTTGCCTGATCCATTTTGAACTTTTTCAAAATTTTGTCAAGGTATGTGCTTTGTGAAAGTCCTATTAAGCGTCTTGATCTATCTCTATAGATCTTGATGCCCAATATGTAAGCAGCTTCACCGAGGTCTTTCATTGAAAAACTTTTATTCAAGTATCCTTTTATGCTATCCAGAAATTCTATATCATTTCCAATTAATAATATGTCATCCACATATAAAACTAGAAATGCTACAGAGCTCCCACTCACTTTCTTGTAAAAACAGGCTTCTCCAAAAGTCTGTATAAAACCATATGCTTTGATCAGACTATCAAAATGTTTATTCCAACTCCGAGATGCTTGCACCAGTCCATAAATGGATCGCTGGAGCTTGCATACTTTGTTAGCACCTTTTGGATCAACAAAACCTTCTGGTTGCATCATATACAACTCTTCTTCTAGAAATCCATTCAAGAATGTAGTTTTTACATCCGTTTGCCAAATTTCATAATCATGAAATGCAGCAATAGCTAACATGATTCGGACAGACTTAAGCATCGCTACGGGTGAGAAAGTCTCATCGTAGTCAACCCCTTGAACTTGTCGAAAACCTTTCGCAACAAGTCGAGCTTTATAGACGATAACATTACCATCGCGTCGGTCTTCTTCTTAAAGATCCATTTATTCTCAATGGCTTGCCAATCATCGGGCAAGTCAACCAAAGTCCATACTTTGTTTTCATACATGGATCCCATCTCAGATTTCATGGCCTCTAGCCATTTTGGAATCTGGGCTCATCATCGCTTCCTCATAGTTCGTAGGTTCATCATGGTCAAGTAACATGACTTCCGAATAGGATTACCATACCACTCAGTGCGGATCTTACTCTGGTAGACCTACGAGGTTCAGTAGAAACTTGATCTGAAGTTTCATGATCAATATCATTAGCTTCCTCACTAATTGGTGTAGTTGTCATAGGAACCGGTTCTTGTGATGAACTACTTTCCAACAAGGGAGTAGATATAGTTATCTCATCAAGTTCTACTTTCCTCCCGCTCACTCTTTCGAGAGAAACTCCTTCTTTAGGAAGGATCCGAATTTAGCAACGAAAATTTTGCCCTCAGATCTGTGATAGAAGGTGTACCCAATAGTCTCCTTTGGGTATCCTATGAAGACACATTTCTCTGATTTGGGTTCGAGCTTATCTGGTTGAAGTTTCTACACATAAGCATCGCAGCCCCAAACTTTAAGAAACGACAACTTTGGTTTCTTGCCAAACCACAGTTCATAAGGCGTCGTTTTAACGGATTTTGATGGTGCCCTATTTAACGTGAATGCGGCCGTCTCTAAAGCATAACCCCAAAACGATAGCGGTAAATCGGTAAGAGACATCATAGATCGCACCATATCAAGTAAAGTACGATTACGACGTTCGGACACACCATTTCGTTGTGGTGTTCCAGGTGGCGTGAGTTGCGAGACTATTCCGCATTGTTTCAAGTGCAGACCAAACTCGTAACTCAAATATTCTCCTCCACGATCAGATCGTAGAAACTTTATTTTCTTGTTATGATGATTTTCCACTTCACTCTGAAATTCTTTGAACTTTTCAAATGTTTCAGACTTGTGTTTCATTAAGTAGATATACCCATATCTGCTCAAATCATCTGTGAAGGTGAGAAAATAACGATATCCGCCACGAGCCTCAACATTCATCGGACCACATACATCTGTATGTATGATTTCCAATAAATCTGTTGCTCTCTCCATAGTTCCGGAGAACGGCCTTTTAGTCATCTTGCCCATAAGGCACGGTTCGTAAGTACCAAGTGATTCATAATCAAGTGATTCCAAAAGCCCATCAGTATGGAGTTTCTTCATGCGCTTTACACCGATATGACCTAAACGGCAGTGCCACAAATAAGTTGCACTATCGTTATCAACACTGCATCTTTTGGTTTCAACACTATGAATATGTGTATCACTACTATCGAGATTCAATAAAAACAGACCATTCTTCAAGGGTGCATGACCATAAAACATATTACTCATATAAATAGAACAACCATTATTCTCTGATTTAAATGAATAATCGTCTCGCATCAAACAAGATCCAGATATAATGTTCATGCTCAACGCTAGCACCAAATAACAATTATTTAGGTCTAATACTAATCCCGATGGTAGATGTAGAGGTAGCGTGCCGACCGCGATCACATCGACTTTGGAACCATTTCCCACGCGCATCGTCACCTCGTCCTTAGCTAATCTTCGCTTAATCTGTAGTCCCTGTTTGAGTTGCAAATATTAGCAATGAAACCAATATCAAATACCAGTGCTCTGCGAGCATTAGTAAGGTACACATCAATAACATGTATATAACATATACCTTTGTTCACTTTGCCATCCTTCTTATCCGCCAAATACTTGGGGCAGTTCGCTTCCAAATGTCCGGTTTGCTTGCGGTAGAGAAGCACTCGGTTTCAGTGCTTAGGTCCAGACTTGGGTTTCTTCTCTTGAGCAGCAACTTGCTTGACGTTCTTTTGAAGTTTCCTTCTTCTTCCCTTTGCCCTTCTTCTTGAAACTGGTGGTTTTGTTAACCATCAACACTTGATGCTCCTTCTTGATTTCTACCTCCGCAGCTTTCAGCATTGCGAAGAGCTCGGGAATAGTCTTGTTCATCCCTTGCATATTATAGTTCATCACGAGCTTTTGTAGCTTGGTGGTAGTGATTGAAGAATTTGTCAATGACACTATCATCGTGAAGATTAACTCCCGTTGAATCAAGTGATTATTATACCCGACATTTTGAGTATGTGTTCACCGACGTAACTATTCTCCTCCATCTTGCAGCTATAGAACTTATTGGAGACTTCATATCTCTCAATCCGGGCATTTGCTTGAAATATTAACTTCAACTCTGGAACACCTCATATGCTCCATGACGCTCAAAACGTTGTTGAAGACCGGTTCTAAGCCGTAAAGCATGGCACATCGAACTATTGAGTAGTCATCGCTTTGCTCGCCAGACGTTCTTAACGCCGTCGGCCACATCGGCAGCAGTTGGCACCCAGCGGTGCTTCCGGGACGTAACTTTTTCGTGCAGCAATGAGGATAATCCTCGAGTTACGGACCCGATCCGTGTAATTGCTACCATCATCTTTCAACTTTGCTTTCTCAAGGAACGCATTAAAATTCAACGGAACAACAACACGAGCCATCTATCTACAAACAAACATAGACAAGCAAAATACTATCAGGTACTAAGTTCATGATAAATTTAAGTTCAATTAATCATATTACTTAAGAACTCCCACTTAGACGGACATTTCTCTAGTCATCTAAGTGATCACGTGATCCAAATCAACTAAACCATGTCCGATCATCACGTGAGATGGAGTAGTTTCAATGGTGAACATCGCTATGTTGATCATATCTACTATATGATTCACGCTCGACCTTTTGGTCTCCGTATTCCGAGGCCATATCTGTATATGCTAGGCTCGTCAAGTATAACCTGAGTATTCCGCGTGTGCAACTGTTTTGCACCCGTTGTATTTGAACGTAGAGCCTATCACACCCGATCATCACGTGGTGTCTCAGCACAATGAACTTTCGCAACGGTGCATACTCAGGGAGAACATTTCTTGATAATTAGTGAGAGATCATCTTAAAATGCTTCCGTCAATCAAAGCAAGATAAGATGCATAAAGGATAAACATCACACGCAATCAATATAAGTGATATGATATGGCCATCATCATCTTGTGCTTGTGATCTCCATCTTTGAAGCACCGTCATGATCACCATCGTCACCGGTGCGACACCTTGATCTCCATCGTAGCATCGTTGTCGTTTACGCCATCTATTGCTTCTACGTCTATCGCTACCGCTTAGTGATAAAGTAAAGCAATTACAGGGCGTTTGCATTTCATACAATAAAGCGACAACCATATGGCTCCTGCCAGTTGCCGATAACTTCGGTTACAAAACATGATCATCTCATACAATAAAATATAGCATTACGTCTTGACCATATCACATCACAACATGTCCTGCAAAAACAAGTTAGACGTCCTCTACTTTGTTGTTGCAAATTTTATGTGGCTGCTACGGGCTTAGCAAGAACCGTTCTTACCAATGCATCAAAAACCACAACGATAGTTCGTCAAGTTGGTGCTGTTTTAACCGTCGCAAGGACCAGGCATAGCCACACTCGATTCAGCTAAAGTGAGAGAGACAGACACCCGCCAGCCACCTTTAAGCACGAGTGCTCGTAACGGTGAAACCAGTGTCGCGTAAGCGTACGCGTAATGTCGGTCCGGGCCGCTTCATCTCACAATACCGCCGAACCAAAGTATGACATGCTGGTAAGCAGTATGACTTGTATCGCCCACAACTCACTTGTGTTCTACTCGTGCATATAACATCAACGCATAAAACCTAGGCTCTGATGCCACTGTTGGGGAACGTAGTAATTTCAAAAAAATTCCTACGCACACACAAGATCATGGTGATGATATAGCAACGAGAGGGGAGAGTGTTCGTCCACGTGCCCTCGTAGACCGTAAGCGGAAGCGTTAGCACAACGCGGTTGATGTAGTCGTACGTCTTCACGATCCAACGGATCCAAGCACCGAACGTACGGAGCCTCCGAGTTCAGCACACGTTCAACTCGATGACGATCTCCGGCCTCCGATCCAGCCGAGCTCCGAAGATGAGTTCCGTTAGCACGACGGCATGGTGACGATGATGATGTTCTACCGGCGCAGGGCTTCGCCTAAACTCCGCGACGATATGACCGAGGTGGAATATGGTGGAAGGGGGCACCGCACACGGCTAAGGAACGATCCGTATATCAACTTGTGTGTCTATGGGGTGCCCCTCGCCCCCGTATATAAAGGAGCCAGGAGGGAGGAGGCCACCGGCCAAGGAGGGCGCGCCAAGGGGGGAGTCCTACTCCCACCGGGAGTAGGACTCCCTCTTTCCAAGTAGGAGTACGAGAAGGGGGGAAAGAGGAGGAAGAGGGGAAGGAAAGGGGGGGCGCCGCCCCCTTCCCTTGTCCTATTCGGACTAGGAAGGGGAGGGGCACGCGGCCCCCTCCCGCCTCCTTCCCTCTTCTCCCTCGAGGTCCATGTAGGCCTAATAACCCCCCGGGGGTTTCCGGTAACCTCCCGGTACTCTGGTAAAATGCCGATTTCACCCGGAACTATTCCGATGTCCAAACATAGGCTTCCAATATATCAATCTTTATGTCTCGACCATTTCGAGACTCCTCGTCATGTCCGTGATCACATCTGGGACTCCGAACAAACTTCGGTACATCAAAACTTATAAACTCATAATAAAACTGTCATCGAAACGTTAAGCATGCGGACCCTACGGGTTCGATAACTATGTAGACATGACCTAGAACCATTCTCGGTCAATAACCAATAGCAGGACCTGGATGCCCATATTGGTTCCTACATATTCTACGAAGATCTTTATCGGTCAAACCGCATAACAACATATGTTGTTCCCTTTGTCATCGGTATGTTACTTGCCCGAGATTCAATCGTCGGTATCCAATACCTAGTTCAATCTCGTTACCGGCAAGTCTCTTTACTCGTTACGTAATACATCATTCCGTAACTAACTCATTAGCTAGATTGCTTGCAAGGCTTATAGTGATGTGCATTATCGAGAGGGCCCAGAGATACCTCTCCGACAATCGGAGTGACAAAACCTAATCTCGAAATACGCCAACTCAACATGTACCTTCGGAGACACCTGTAGTACTCCTTTATAATCACCCACTTCCGTTGTGACGTTTGGTAGTACCCAAAGTGTTCCTCCGGTAAACGGGAGTTGCATAAGTCTCATAGTTACAGGAACATGTATAAGTCATGAAGAAAGCAATAGCAGTATACTAAACGATCAAGTGCTAGGCTAACGGGATGGTTCATGTCAATCACATCATTCTTCTAATGATGTGATCCCACTAATCAAATGACAACACATGTTTATGGTTAGGAAACATAACCATCTTTGATTAATGAGCTAGTCAAGTAGAGGCATACTAGTGACTATAGTTTTGTCTATGTATTCACACATGTATCATGTTTCCGGTTAATACAATTCTAGCATGAGTAATAAACATTTATCATGATATGAGGAAATAAATAATAACTTTATTATTGCCTCTACGGCATATTTCCTTCAGTAACATCATGCGCTGTCTGGGTGTGAATTTTCCCACCAATTCGCACCACTTCTCTACCGAGCAGTACACATCTCCCAATTCTTGCATTCTAAATAAGATGTCAGTTATCTAACTAGTTACGAGATTGAAAAAAGATTACCTATAGTTTAATACCATACCTTCCGGCGTCTCGATGAGCACCGGCAGCCCTCGTTGCCAAACCCCACCCGGGGTGGGTTAGTCGTGGCAGCCGCGCGCCCTCTGCCCACACGAGCGCGATGGCCGACGACCCGTCCTAGGGTTTAGGGTGCCGGCGAATTTGCCCAGATGGCACGGCCGGGCCTGAGATCCAAGTCGCGCGCGCAGATGACGGATTGTATGGCTGCCATCAGGCCGGCAGGGAAGGGAGTTTGGACGGCCACGGCGGTGCGACCGTCGGATCGAGGACGGGTGAGGGCGTGCGTGGAGGCGGCGGGGCTAGGCGGTCCTGGGGCGAGGTAATGGCGGCTTGGTTTCCATGCCATGCACGCACGTACGGCGTCATCGACGTGGTCACGCCATAGTGGGCCAGTTGGCCCGTCCCGTAAAACCACCGCCGGCTGGCCCACGATGTATTTATTACAAACATGCATTGTAGTTTAATACCACATCGCTAGGCCGGCGCGTCGTTGACTCCCTTATATAATTTTCTTTCGGTCAATGCACAAACATCTCGGTTTGTGGGACTCTATTTGGAGGATATGCAGGATCGATGTGAGTCTTCACCTGCTGAGAGCTTGTGAAGGTTCACATGGATCATGCATATTCTTCAAAAGGAGAGCCATTATCCTCGATGTTTTTTTAACGTCAGAAATTATTAATGCAATTTTTTAATGCAACCATTTTAACGTTACCCGATGGACCCCAAACTTAGTATTGTTATAGTAACTAATTATAAAGAACTTACTATATTTTTCCATAAAGTGATGAAAAAAATACTGATGCAACAAAAATAGTGATGCGCCCCTCCGACCTCCCCCCGCGCCGTGACTCATAGAATGCAAGAAAAAAAGCCCAACCGTGGTTGCAGGCCGCAGCTACATGTAATCGGTCTGGCCCGATCAAGCCGGGCGGCGAAAGGGCCGGCCTTTCGGCCCAGCTACGGCCTGCAGCACAGACCAACGGGGCAGAGACGGGGCGGGGCGGGAATCAGAGGAGATCGAAACGGTAGTGGGAGGCAGGTATATAAGGCAGTCGCGGCGTCGTTCGGCGGGCGAGGTGGGACTAAACTTTAGTCCTCACCCCCGCCGACCCTGCCCCCGCACCGCGCGCAGAGTCAATGGGCCGGCCCACGCGCGCCGTCGCGCACTCTCACTGTGCCAGCCAGTACACGCAGTCCAAGTCATAGATTCGGTCGGGCCCTCGTCGTTTCTGTCACTCCGTGGCGTGCGACAGCCATTCTAATTTAGTCCCACCTCGGCGGCCGAAGGATGTCGACACCAGTTTATATAGCCGCCTCCGGTAGTCCATGCTTGGTCATATCTTATATTGTGATATGGCTTTACTTAACTGCCTGGCAGTACACTGTCTGGAAGTGAACTGCCCAGCAGTGGGTAAAGTCACATTACAGTATGAAATATGTTTATTTTGTCATTTTGTTTATTTTTTTAACTTCAAACAGAAAACAATTTTTTTTAAATATGGTTCCCAACTATGGTTTTTTTTACTCCGTCAAAAGTCACGACACTTTTTCCACATGTTGCCATCACGTAGCCCCAGTGCAACCACTTACCTCTCGGTCTGCCGGGGAGGGGTTCCCAACTACGGGTTTTTTTCTACTCCGTCAAACGTCACGACACTTTTTCCACACGCACTCATCGGCAGGGCCATCATGCCTTTAAGTTTTCATAATTTTCTGGCACCGTATGAATTTCCTATTTTTTTCTCCGTGAAACGCACCGAAAACACTGACTGGGCGTGACGCAACGTGTGTTTGGTGTCCAAATTCGTTCAACTTTTGCGTGGGGCCCTAAGATGGGCATGCCCACTGCATCCCAAATTTGGGTGACTTTTCGTGGGTGCCACCTTGTACCTCCCATGCAACCGGCACTGATCGGATTTGAATGATGTCAGCCCCGAACTGCGTTCTCTTTTCTTACTCTGCCGGTGGACCCCACACTTTTTACACACGCACTCATCGGTAGGGCCATCATGCCGGCAAGTTTTCATAATTTTCCGGCACCGTATGAATTTCTACGGTTTTCACCGTGAAACGCACCGAAAACACTGACCGGGCGTGACGCAACGTGCGTTTGGTGTCCGAATTCTATCAACTTTTGCGTGGGGCCCTAAGATGGGCATGCCCACTGCATCCCAAATTTGGGTGACTTTTCGTGGGTGCCACCTCGTACCTCCCATGCAACTGGCACTGATCGGATATGAACGATGTCAGCCCCGAACTGCGTTCTCTTTTCTTACTCAGCCGGAGGACCCCACACTTTTTCCACACGCACTCATCGGCAGGGCCATCATGCCTGCAAGTTTTCATAATTTTCCGGCACCGTATGAATTTCCTATGGTTTTCTCCGTGAAACGCACCGAAAACACTGACCGGGCGTGACGCAACGTGCGTTTGGTGTCCAAATTCGTTCAACTTTTGCGTGAGGCCCTAAGATGGGCATGCCCACTGCATCCCAAATTTGGGTGACTTTTCGTGGGTGCCACCTCGTACCTCCCATGCAACTGGCACTGATCGGATATGAACGATGTCAGCCCCGAACTGCGTTCTCTTTTCTTACTCAGCCGGTGGACCCCAGACTTTTTCCACATGCACTCATCGGCAGGGCATCATGCCTGTAAGTTTTCATAATTTTCCGGCACCGTATGAATTTCCTATGGTTTTCTCCGTGAAACGCACCGAAAACACTGACCGGGCGTGACGCAACGTGCGTTTGGTATCCGAATTCGTTCAACTTTTGCATGGGGCCCTAAGATGGGCATGCCCACTGCATCCCAAGTTTGGGTGACTTTTCGTGGGTGCCACCTCGTACCTCCCATGCAACCGGCACTGATCGGATATGAACGCTGTCAGCCCCGAATTGCGTTCTCTTTTCTTACTCAGCCGGTGGACCCCACACTTTTTCCACACGCACTCATCGGCAGGGCCATCATGCCTACAAATTTTCATAGTTTTTCGGCACCGTATGAATTTCCTATGGTTTTCTCCGTGAAACGCACCGAAAACACTGACCGGGCGTGGCGCAACGTGCGTTTGGTGTCTGAATTCGTTCAACTTTTGCGTGGGGCCATAAGATGGGCATGCCCACTGCATCCCAAATTTGGGTGACTTTTCGTGGGTGCCACCTCGTACCTCCCATGCAACCGGCACTTATCGGATATGAACGATGTCAGCCCCGAACTGCGTTTTCTTTTCTTACTTAGCCGGTGGACCCCACACTTTTTCCACACGCACTCATCGGCAGGGCCATCATGCCTACAAGTTTTCATAATTTTCCGGCACCGTATGAATTTCCTATGGTTTTCTCCGTGAAACGCACCGAAAACACTGACCGGGCGTGACGCAACGTGCGTTTGGTGTCCGAATTCGTTCAACTTTTGCGTGGGGCCCTAAGATGGGCATGCCCACTGCATCCCAAATTTGGGTGACTTTTCGTGGGTGCCACCTCGTACCTCCCATGCAACCGGCACTGATCGGATATGAACGATGTCAGCCCCGAACTGCGTTCTCTTTTATTACTCAGCCGGTGGACCCCACACTTTTTCCACACGCACTCATCGGCAGGGCCATCATGCCTGCAAGTTTTCATAATTTTCCGGCACCGTATGAATTTCCTATGATTTTCTCCGTGAAACGCACCGAAAACACTGACCGGGCGTGACGCAACGTGCGTTTGGTCTCTGTGAAACGCACCGAAAACACATTACAAAAAACTCATTATTCTTACTTATAAATTAAAAAACAACGCATTATTATTATGTAAACACATTTAGCCGTTAATGCAACACATTACAGTACTAAACTTTGCATATATTTTAAATATATTTTAGACATTAATTAACATTACATAAATATTAAACATGTAATTACTAATCTACACAGATAACTTATTAAAAAATTCTATACAAAAATACTCATTATCATTTAATTATCAAAAAACTCATTATTGTTTTAGCAATTACTTATAAAATACTCATTAGTTTCTCGTATAAATTTAAATAAACAACTCGTTATTATTATAAGTAATATAGTTAACAATTCTATATTACGTATGGTTTTTTATTAATTATAGAATTTCTGTATACTATAAGCCAGGCATAAATAACTAAAAAACTTAATAGTATTTAAAAAAACAAAATAAAAGTCTTGACTGTGCGCGATGGCCCAGTGACAGTGCGCGCGGTGCGGGGGCAGGGTCGGCGGGGTGAGGACTAAAGTTTAGTCCCACCTTGCCCGCCGAGCCACGCCGCGACCTGCTTATATACCAAGCTGCTACCACCGTTTCGAACTCCTCTGATTCCCGCCCCGCCCCGCCTCTGCCCCGTTGGTCTGTGCTGCAGGCCGTAGCTGGGCCGAAAGGCCGGCCCTTTCGCTTCCCGGCTTGATCGGGCCGGACCGATTAAGCGCAGTTGCGGCGTGCAAGCACAGGTGGGCTTTATTTTTGGCATCAATTTTTTTTATTCTACGATTCACGGCGCGGGGAGAGGTGGAAGGGGCGCTTTTTTGTCCCACCTCGCGCGCCCAGGGACGCCAGGACCGGCTTATATAGCCGCCTTTCAGATATTTATTGAAATAGGTAGTAATAATGTCATGTGACTTTAACTAAAGGCAACTGACAATATTACTATCTTATTTTTTAATATAAGCTTATCAATTCGCGCAGAAATAACAATAGTAAATTTTTCATATGTATATTTTCAAAACGAAATAAATTCCCTATTAAGTACTCTTTCTAATATAATTACTTAATAAATTCTGTATTAAGTACTGTTTTTAATTTAACTACTTAAAAAATTATATGTCAAGTACAGTTTTTTATGAACGGTCGTTTCCAAATTATTAGTTATATCAATAAACTAATTAATAAGTTTTAATAAGCTGCAAAATGTTAGGCATTTACACAAAACTCATAAAATATTAAAAAATACTGATTATTTTTACCTATAAATTGTAATAAAAACTCATTTTCTTACTTATAAATTAAAAAAACAACGCATTATTATTATGTAAACACATTTAGCCGTTAATGCAACACATTACAGTACTAAACTTTGCATATATTTTAAATATTATTTAGACATTTATTAACATTACATAAATATTAAAAATGTAATTGCTAATTGACAGAAATAAATGATTAAAATATTCACTACAAAAAAACTCATTATGAATTAATTATCAAAAAACTTATTATTGTTCTAGCAATTAATTATAAAGAACTCATTAGTTTTTCGTAATTATAAAATTTTAATAAACAACTGATTATTATTATAATAAATATAGTTAACAATTCTATATTACTAATGGAGTTTTATTAATATTATTTTAAAAACAAAAAACAAAAAAGTTTTCGACATCGTGCATTGGCCGGGACAGTGAGAGTGCGCGACGGCGCGCGTGGGCCGGCCCATTGACTCTGCGTGCGGTGCGGGGGCAGGGTCGACGGGGGTGAGGACTAAAGTTTAGTCCCACCTCGCCCGCCGAACGACGCCGCGACCGCCTTATATACCTGCCTCCCACCTCCCTTTCGAACTCCTCTGATTCCTGCCCCGTTCCGCCACTGCCCCGATTCACTGTGCTGCAGGCCGTAGCTGGGCTGAAAGGCCGGCCGTTTTGCCGCCGGCTTGATCGGGCCGGACCGATTAAGCGCAGTTGTGGCCTGCAAGCACAGTAGGCAATTTTTTTACCATTGTTTTTTTCCCTTCTATAAATTTTTCTTATAATTGTTTTTTGTCCTTCTAGAAATTTTAGTTATAGTGTTCTACCAGTATGAGTAGGATGCATGCCAGGTTTTTTGTATTTTTCATTGCTTTATGAATGTTCTATAATTTTTTCGAATATGTCGACAAGTTGGCCTCCTTCTCCAGACCCCGTTTGGGCAGGACCGAAGGCCCCATCTGAAAGGAGTTTTTTCCGACAGCCTTCAAATGTACCCACATTTTTTTATACTGTTCCATCATCATCATTAGGATGCATGAAAAGTTTTCTGGCTTTTTTATCGCTTTAAGAATTTTTCAGAGACCGTTCGAGTATGAGTGAAGGCCCCATGCATGCGTAATCGAGTACTGATTTTTCTCGTAACGTAAAATGCATGTTATTTTTTGAAGTTGCACGACTAACATCAAATTAAACATAAATTTTTTTCCAGATAAGCCATTCCGAGTTCATTCATAATTCAAACTACCTTACATAACACTAAACATAACCGAGCACTGCTCTTACATAACTTAGACCGAAATTTAAATAAAAACCCTAAAACTAGACTACTCGTCGTCGCTGGCGCCGGTGAGGTCGACGACCGGCGCCATACTGCCGGCCTCTCCTTCGCCGCCGTCGCCGCCGTCGCCGTCGTCGTCATCGCTGCTGAAATCCCACCAGTTGTCTTCCCGCGCCTGCTGCTCCTGCACCGCCTCTATGGCCGCCAGCCGCTCTTGTTCCTCACGAGTGGCCGCCGCCGCCGCCTCCTCTGCCGGCTGGGCCAGGACCGCAAGTATCCCTGGCGTGTCGTCGGGGTCTCCGTCTTGCGCGAGGGCGGCCTGCGCCGGCGGGATCTCGACCAGCGCCGGGTCGGCGCGCTCTTTGTGCCGGGCGATGGGGCGGTGGAGGTGGGCCGTGGCGGCGGCGACCACGGGAAGTGTCGGCCTCGCCGGTAATGTCCCCGACGGTGCGGCCGGCCGCCGCATCCCTGAACGCGCCGAGGACGATGTCGAAGTTCTTCCCGCGCCACCACCTGCGCCGGGCCCTCCGGTTGTAGCGGCCGCCAGGGAACGCGTTGAGCTGCTGCCTCGTCGGCGGCGGTCCCATGGTGGGGATGCCATCTTCCCCGATCCGCCACGGCCGCGGCACTTTGGCTGCCGGCGGCACCATCAGGCCGAACCGGGCCAGATCCTCCGTGTCGCCGACGGTGAGGCTCAGCGGCCAGACGCCGGTCGGCCACGCGCCCTCGTCGGAGTCGCTGGAAGACATTGCCGGCGAGGAGAGGGAGATGGGCGGGCGAGGAGAGGAAGGACATGGGCGGGGCGAGGGAGATGGCACGGCGTGGTGAGGGCTGGCGCGGCCTTTTATAGACGGCAGAGGAGGGAGGTGGGCGGGCGAGCCGTCGGTGGCGTGCGCCCCGAGGGAGAGGCGGGCGGCTGGCGGCACGCGCGACCGTGGTGGCGTGTGAAAGGAAGGCAGCGGTGGCGTGTGAAGGCGCGGCGCGGCAGGCGAGGGATCGGTGGCGTGGGAAGGCGCGAGGACGGCAGCGCGGCGTTGGAAACGTCGGTGCGGCGGGCGGTCGCCGCAGCCAGCGGCAGCCGACCCGTCGCGTCAGCTATCGGCCAAAGCGGAAGGTGGCGGCGGCGCCAGTAGCCGACGCGCGCGGCGATGGACGACGCGGACTACGAGGCTACCGTCTTGGCGGCAGCGCCGATCGCCGCCGCACGCGCCGCAGATGGAGGACGCGGGCGGCACGAGATCTGCCGCGAGCAGTCGGCGCCTGCATGCGCGCCGCCAAAACTGCAAAGCAGTTAATGCACGACGGTACGGCCGTCCGCGCCACGTCCACACGTACGCCCCACCGGTCAGCGCCGACTTTTTTTTTTAAAAAACACGCCCTCACGGCTGCCAACTGCTCGGCTCGGCTCGCGCCCTCACGATTGCCAAGCAGCTCGGCTCGTCCCGCAGCCGCGTATAGACGGGCGCGCGGGGTATCGCCGCCGACGCGCGTGGGCAATTTTTTTTACTTAAGACGATCGTGCCCCTGGCAGCGAAAGGGTATGGGTGAATCTCAGCCCTTGATGTGTTTAAGGGGGGTGTACCGAAGCAGAAGTGCATGGGGAGGAGGGAAATGGTGGAAAGGGAAAGCGTGGGATGGACGCTAAGACATACGGGAGGGCTGCCGTTCTGTGTTATGTCGCGGCTGGCGCAGCACGAGAGCAAGAGAGAGGGGAGGGCCGAGAAAATACGAGAGGTGAGCAACACCAAGCCACTTAAAATTTACCGCTGATGAAATAAAGATAAGAGTAAATGTCAAGTAAAAACCGCCAATGTAACATACTCACAACGGTCATACAACAAATGACCTATCTGGCACACTACTACTCCACTACGGACCACTAGTAAACTGTATCATGACTATGGTGGGCTTGCCCCTGACGTGGAAGTAGGTGATATCTCGTCCTCCATGGGGCCTTGTTTGCTGTGAGTACAACTACTCGTCTGTACAAATTTGCAGGAGTTCATCCATTCGAATCATCCGTCTGCATCACGTATGTGGTAATATGTATAGTACCACACTTCAGGAGATTTGATGGACACTTGCTTGCTCGAGATTGGGGAAGAAACAGGGCATACGTAGCAGCAGTGTTAACCAATCTATGAACAACTGAAATTGCTTTACAAGTGTTAATGAAGAGAGGATATCACTACCAGGCGCCCGCAGCAAGGATAAGTGGACGCGCATAGGACTGGAAGGTATCGAGAAGAACAGATGCAGCGTAGACCACTGCTGGAGCAGGAATGACAACCCGACCTCGCTCATACTCGTCGGGTACAACTGGGTTCTATGGAATTGGTTGCTCTGTCTTGACATAGTACTTTAGTAGCTCTTTATCTTACAAAATAAAGAGTGCGGCCGTGACCCAGTAATGCTACTACTCTATTTTAGAATCTCTGACCTAGTGCGAATCGTTTTAATCCTCTAACAACTGATGGATAATGTAGAATGAATAGAAAGGAGATTGATCGAATTGTTGATGACGTATTGCTCGAGGCTTGTTGGCATGATTAATTTGGAGTACAAGACAACCTAGAACAGATCCTGGTCTATCCTATGTTTGTGAAATAATTACATACTCAACATCCCCGCAGTCACAACGGCAGCGATGCAGACTGTGAGACTGGAGAGGAATTCGAAGGTAAACCGACGGACATCCCGCAATCGTAACGGTCGATGCATCACAAAAGTTGTGGCTGAAGTGAAGACTGACGAAGTTACTCAAGTAAGGCGGTATCCTTTTGTGCCGATGTGGATGTAGCTAAGAGCATAGGGTGGTGTAGCCGTCGTCGAGGTAGCCATGCGAATGGCACCGTAGTTATGCCACGATTATGGTTACCCACAATGACCATGCACACAACAAACGGCTGATCTAGCACATTACAACTGCACAACGGATTACTAGTAAACTATGCCATGATTATGGTTGCCCGCCCTTGAGGCCTTGACGTGGGAGTAGGTAAGTGGTATCAGTCCTCCGTTCCTCCTAGCGGCCTTGTTGCTGTCGGTACTCGCTACAACTCCTTGTCCGTATAAATTTGCAGGAGCTCAACCCTGAGACCGCTCGAGTCATCCGATTGCATCAAGTGGGACTTTATAACTTCAGGAGATTTTTGGACACCTACTTGCTCGAGATTGGGAAACAAACCAAATGGGAGAGACATACGTAGAAATAGTCTTCACTAGTCGAGCAATAGATGAGGTTGCTTTATTAATGTCAATGAGGAGAATATACCGTTGCCATGCGTGCACAATCAAGATAGAACTGGGAGGCATTAGGAAGAAACGTCCAGCATACAGCATCGTTGTGGCAAGAATTACAGCAAAACCTCGCTTGTAGTCGTCAGCTTGACATACGCTCCTTCTCCATGTCATAATAATACTGATAATGCTACTACTCTGAATTTCTGACCTAGCTAATGGAGAAGAACAACTGTTCTCCATAGCCACGTGTGTGTTTTTGGTGGATTAATTGAATTTAACAGATACGGTACATGAGAATTGAGAAGAAAATGAACTATCAAACACCACTGAAGATGCTTTTTCTGTGTAGAACTATACAATAGTAGAAAAACACCTATTAGTCCCGGTTCGTAAGGGTCTTTAGTCCCGGTGAACCGGGACTAATGGGTCGTTACTAATACCTCCACCCATTAGTCCCGGTTCAAACACAAACCGGGACATATGTGCCTCCACGTGGCCGATCCGCTCGAGCCCAGTCAGGGGGACCTTTGGTCCCGGTTGGTGGCACCAACCGGGACCAAAAGTCCATGTTTTTTTAGAAAAGTGGCTGCTTTAGGGGTTTTGGGTGTTTTTTTTAGGTTGTTATTAGCTAGCTAATAGAGAGAAGTGTCCTCTCTTATATCTTCGTCCTTGGTTTACCAACGCTGCTGCTTTGTTCATTTCACCCGCTGATATAAAAACTCATGCATGCTCACATCATACATCATCATATATAATAACAAGTCCTACTAATCATGCATCATCATACAAACTTCTACTCGTTATTAATAATAAGTCATACGATCATCATCCTCATAGTCATCGAACCCAACCCTACATAATTGTTCTTAGCACATGATCATCAGTAGGTAGGACCTAAACACCCTTAAGGTAAAATAGCATAAAACAATATAGACCCTGACTCTCCGTTATGAAGAATGGCGATCATCCTGTCTCCGATTCTTGCCCTTCGCTGCCTTCTGCTTCCAAGAAGCTCCTTACGACTGTCCATACATTTTTTTCCATTCTTTGATTGTCATGTCTCCACTTCTTTTAGAAACCCGGTATGGACAGTTGAGATTCGTAGGAAGACCTGGTCGTATGTTCAAAACATGATGGGTACTGTGCGTATACATCAGATGAGGCACACAATCATTCGGGATTATCTGTTGAAAAACGTAGTAATAATTTCGTAGTTAGCAATGATGTACTAGTTTTAGAAGTGTGCAAAAAGATGCACGCATGTTGTAATAGTAAAAAATAATCTTACCAGGGTATCTTCATGGTAGTTACCGTAGTTCAACACGTGCACTAGTGGCACGTATTGACCATAATGTTGAGGAGTTTGATTGTAGATATTGTAATTCTCAAGATCAGTACAAAATGCGACCAGATGATTTTTCTCCTGATAAGTTAATTCGGAGCCTTCGGTGTAGTAGGTTCTGTCTACCATCTTCCGCACATTCTTTGAAGAATGAAAATAAGCTGTCAATGAAAATAATAAGTTGTCAACTATTTTGAAATAAACAATATAAATTACTTAATAACTATGTTAAGCTCACATGGGGGAAGAATTGGAGGTGTATCCACAAGGACCCAAATCGAAGGTCTTTCTTGCTCGATTGTAGGATCACCAAGATCCATGGTGACAAGCATACCCTCATCAAGACCATACATCTTGCAAAGTGCTTCCCAATTTTTGCAACCAAAATGGGTTACACTCTGAGCATTGTACAGCTTTACTTGAAAATCCACACCATGATGGGTACTTAGGATAATTTTTTTGGTTTCGAAACTTTCATGGTCTTCAAAACCCATCCTCTCCAAGACATAGCGTCTTGCAAAGCATGGGATAAGCTAGTCGAATTAGAAAAGATGAAAAATACACGTTAAAATAGTTAAAGTCATGCTTAATTACGAAAAAAACTATTGTCGTCGTTGGTACCGTACGAACATCGCAGTTCTCCTCGAGCTTAATGCTGAAGCGCCGATCTTCGTCCAGCTCAATTAACCTGTCGCACATACCTCGGTCGTCGTGGCACCAGTCGCACTCCCCCGGGCGGTTTTCGTCGTCCGAGTACGACATTTCCGGCCTATGTTCATAATTCAAAAATTAAACTAGATTATTAATCACGGGTTGACCATCGGTGATGTACGTAGCTCCTCCTTTCATTCCCGAGTGCATTATTACACCAAATTGTCTAGCACACGGGAATGAAGGAGAACTTATACAATATGAGCATTCAATAAGCAAAACCAAATCATAAAATAAGCAAAACCAAATCATAAAATAAAGTAGTATTCGAATTAACATGCATTCAATAATTATAAGCAAAAGTACATCATCTCTTGGTGTCCGTACATCGTCGAATGTTATCACTAATATAGCATCACTAATACGACTAGAACCGTAGCGCCCGACGGGTATCGACGCGGGCGGTGGACACCCAAAGATAAGGAACCATCACAGGATCATAGCTCTAGTGAGATCCCTGAAGAACCTGCCAGGTATTGTCGAACCTGCCCTCCAATGCAACCATGTAGCGACGGACGTGCTCGTCCTCCTCGCTGACACGGTGACGTACCACCTCCGTGGTGTCCGGAAGCCTCGGCACCGTCACTGGCCCACGTGACCGCCACCAAACAAGGATCGGGTCAACAACGGGCTGCCTCCTCACCAACCTACGTCCCCGGAAGGTAGCACCTCCCAATACCAGCCCGGCGGAGCCCAGTCCCGAACATGGCCCTGATCAAGCAGGCCTCCACCGCCGAGTCAACGACGACGAGGATGCGGGATATGCATCGCCGACGTCGATACGGGAACTACTTCTATATATAGTTAAATAAACTAGTTTTATTAATTAAATCAACTATCTAGTTCAACTACTAAGCACTTACTATAAATAAATAAAGTAGTACTTACTAAAAACAAACTCCTTCTATATATACTAAAATAAATTAGTTTATTAAATCAACTAGCTAGTTCAACTATATATATATGAAGCACTTACTATAAATAAAATAAAATAGTACTTACTAAAAATGAACAAATTAATTACACAATCTAAATTACACAATATGAACTCTATACATATCTAAATTACACCACATCTAATCTAACAAAAAGATCTATTAACAATAATATCACCAAACATGCATATTCAACAATAATATCACCAAAAAAATCTATTAACAGAAAAAATCTAACATAATATGAACAAATTAATTACACAATCTAAATTACACAAGATGAACTACATATCTAAATTACTACACATCTAATTTAACAAAAAATCTATTAAAAAATCTAACATAATATGAACAAATTAATTACACAATCTAAATTACACAATATGAACTACATATCTAAATTACTACACATATAATCTAACAAAAAAATTATTAACAGAAAAAATATCTAACATAATATGAACAAATTAATTACACAATATGAACTACATATCTAAATTACTACAAATCTAATCTAACAAAAAAAATCAATGAACTACAAAAAAATCTAAAAAATCTAACAAAAATAAAAAAAGTTGCTCACGGCTGGCGACGGCGACGGCGACGGCATGGTCTGGTGCTGGGGGGGCGCGCCGAGGTGGCGCGGCCGGGCGGCAGACAGGCGGCGACGGCGGCTGGCTGGGCGACGACGGCGCGCCGGGCGGCAGGGGGCGGCGGCGGCGTCGGGCGGGCGGCGACGGCGAGGTGGCGGCAGGGGGGGACACAAGCGCCGAGGAGAGATCGAAGTCGGGGAGGGGCGGCAGTGCTACTTATATAGCAAAGGCATTGGTCCCGGTTCAAGCCTCAAACCGGGACTAATGCACCCCTTTAGTCCCGGTTGGAGCCACCAACCGGGACCAAAGGCCTCTTTTCGGCAGCCCAAAGGGCGGGAAACGAAGACCTTTGGTCCCGGTTGGTGGCTCCAACCGGGGCAAAATAGGGGCATTTGTCCCGGTTGGTGCCACCAACCGGGACCAAAGGGCAGGATTGGTACCGGTTGGTGCCACCAACCGGTTCCAATGCACCTCTTTCTGCAGCTGTTTTTAATTAGTCCCACCTCGCCAAGCGAGAGGCACTCGCTGCGGTTTATAAGCCCTGAGTGCAGAGACGATGAAGAAGAGGCTCAATGCTCACCTGCACGTTGCTTAGCTTCAAGCCTTGAGGATTAGGATAGACTGCACGGTGCTGTGTGCAGTGCAGTTTACACTATTCTGAAAGGCTTGAATCTAATTAACGAGCATTGCGCCTCTTTTTTATTTTTAATGACTTATTACAACTCAGAAATAAAAAGAAAAAAATAAATATAGCCCAAAAGAAAAAAAACTATATAAAAAACTACTCAGAAATAAATAGAAGAAAAAAATAGTTGCGATTAACTTTACTAAAAAAATGAGCATAGATGCTTATTTTTAATAACTTATTACAATTCAGAAATAAATAGAAGAAAAAATAGTTGTGATTAACTTTACTAAAAATGAGCATAGATGCTTATTGTTAATGACTTATTACAACTCAGAAATAAAAAGAAAAAAATAAATATAGCAGAAAAGAAAAAACTATATAAAAAACTACTCAGAAATAAATAGAAGAAAAAATAGTTGTGATTAACTTTACTAAAAAAATGAGCATAGATGCTTATTTTTAATGACTTATTACAATTCAGAAATAAATAGAAGAAAAAATAGTTGTGATTAACTTTACTAAAAAATGAGCATAGATGCTTATTTTTAATGACTTATTACAACTCAGAAATAAAAAGAAAAATATAAATATAGCAGAAAAGAAAAAAACTATATAAAAAACTACTCAGAAATAAATAGAAGAAAAAATAGTTGTGATTAACTTTACTAAAAAATGAGCATAGATGCTTATTTTTAATGACTTATTACAACTCAGAAATAAATAGAAGAAAAAAATAGTTGTGATTAACTTTACTAAAAAATGAGCATAGATGCTTATTTTTAATGACTTATTACAACTCAGAAATAAAAAGAAAAAAATAAATATAGCAGAAAAGAAAAAAAACTATATAAAAAACTACTCAGAAATAAATAGAAGAAAAAATAGTTGTGATTAACTTTACTAAAAAAATGAGCATAGATGCTTATTTTTAAGGATTTATTACAATTCAGAAATAAATAGAAGAAAAAATAGTTGTGATTAACTTCACTAAAAATTGAGCATAGATGCTTATTTTTAATGACTAATTACAACTCAAAAATAAAAAGAAAAAAATAAATATAGCAGAAAAGAAAAAAATATATAAAAAACTACTCAGAAATGAGCATAGATGCGCTTATAGAGAAAATTCAACCTAAATCATAATAAATTTCTACTAACTTCAGAGAAATTCAGTGTGAATTTAGGTTAAATTCCCTTTATAAGGGCATCTATTTTCATTTTGAGAGGAGCTCAACAAGGCACAGAGGGAGGGGCTTATAAACTGGTCTGAGCCCCCTTCGGTTGGCGAGATGGGACTAAACTCTGGCCGCAACGAGGACCAACCCTTTAGTCCCGGTTAGTGGCATGAACCAGGACTAAAGGTCAGCCTTTGGTCCCGGTTCATGCCACCAACCGGGACCAATGGTGGTGGGCCAGGAGCGAGGCCCATTGGTCCCGGTTCGTCACACCAACCGGGACCAAAAGGTCCAGACGAAAGGGGACCAATGGCCCACGTGGCCCGGCCGGCCCCCGGGGCTCACGAACCGGGTCCGATGCCCCCATTGGTCCCGGTTCTGGATTGAACCGGGACTAATGGGCTTGACCGGCCTGGATCATTGGCCCCTTTCTACTAGTTATAGTTGATCATTTTTTAAACCAAAGAAAAGATTTCATATTACCTCACAGTAATTTTGCTACGACTGTGTAGACCTAGAAGTGTCAAGCATTGTAATACATGGTACCGTACGTACATGTTTTTTTTAAACCAGGCAAAGGACTTGCCATTTTCATTGATTAAGAACAAGAGAATTACCCGGTTAATTAACGGAAAACCGGGCTAAAACTGATACGACCCAACCCATATGACATGGGAACCACCGGCCAACCTGGCCACCGACATGAGACATGAAGCTGCAAAGAAGAAAAACATCCGCCGAGAAGTCACAAGTGTCATCGCCATCACCGGTTGCCTCGAACGGGCGACTCCGACTTCACCGTAGAGCTCCATCGTCGAAGCCAACCCACAAATAGTTGCAGGAACCATGGCGGCACATACCAACAGAAGGCCACCACGTGCAAGAAAGCGACATCTCCGACTTTGATGACAAGCATCGCAAGGAAAATATGCAGGACTTGCGCCGTACGTGCCCTTCGTAACCACGGAAGAGCACCTCGGACACACCGGAAAGAACCGACTACCGAAGCCCATGCCGCGACCCAAGCTCCTCATGACGCCATCATCGTTGCCAAACAGAAACCAAACGCCCCGCCTCAACAAACCATGCAGCGAAGATGCCGCCCATCCACGACGAAGATGCCGTCTTCCACCGGTCTCTCAGTCGTTGCCGGCTCACGGACGATGCCCCCAAGGAGGAGAAAGATGCGAAGATGCCTCCATCGCCCGATCCAGCGGATCTGAGGTTTCCCTCCGGAGCCAAAGCCCTCGGAAGGGGGAGCACACCTCCACGGCGACGCTTCCAAGAAAGATCACGGCACCCGCGGGCGCCGCCGTCGCCAGCTCCGAAGAAGACTGGAGCAAGGATTTCTCCCGGAGATGACCACCTGCAGCCACCGACCGCCGCCCATCAACCACCACCTGCCGAGGTCGACCTCACTCCGACTACGGGATCCCACGATCCACCATGATTAGACACACGCACCACCTCCCTGGTCGTAGCCACCGTCCACCACCGCAGCAGCACCGCGACCACCACCACCGCAGCCACAAAAACCGCAACGCAAGTGCAACACCCAGATCGAAGAGCTAGCACACACCAGGTCCATATCAGGGCCGCACAAAACAGAGAAGTAGCACAGACGAGCAGCTCCTCCATCAGCAGCGCACCTCGCGCTCCAGAGCGGAAGAGCCGCCAAGCCCAGCCGGTCGCCGCGCACGCTGCGCGCCAGCCGATGCCGCGCCCTGCCGATAGACCGCGCCCACGACGATCTCGAACGAGCACCGCCAGCAGACGCGACGCCGTCCACGCCCAAGTCACGCTGGAACCCGGACCGAGGCCGCCGCCCCAGCGTCCCATCCGCCGCTCGCAACCGATGCAGCCAGAACCATGGTGACGAAGATCCAGGAGGTAGGAGGGGGGACCGCAACCTCGCCCATACTTGTCAGGCAGGAACCACCAGGCTGCAGCCCCGGAGCCTGCCGATGACGCTCCCACGGCCGCCACCCGCCGGAGACGCAACCTCGGATCCGTCACATGCCGCCTGCGCCGCGCCCCAGGGAGCCGAGCCTCCCCCATCGTGATTCCTGGCCCAGCGTCCGATCTACGCCGCCGAAAACCCAACGCGCCCGCGCTGCGCCCTGCGCCACGCCGCCCCGAACACGGCCACCCTCGCCGGTGCATGCACTCGCTGAAGGCCGCGCCGAGTCCCCGCCCGAACGAACGGCCCACGCCGCCCCTGCTCGAGCTGGAGGAGGGAAGGGCCCCGCCGCTGCCTAGCCGTGCGGGCTTTGCCCGACGATGTCTGCCGGCGGCGGCGAGGGGAGGAGGGGACGGAGGGGCCTGCGCTGGCGGTGGCTAGGGTTCGCTCCCGGGCCGCCGGCAGGAGCGACCAGGGGAGTGTGTGAGTTCCTGCTTCCTAAAATGAACTCTTACGTGTTGTAACTTGATGAGTTGTAACGTGACAGAAAACATCTTGGGCGTGAATGTTAGGTAGTTAGGCCCGTATCTTATCTCCTGTTATCCTAGCTAACCTCTCTCTAGACATCCTTCCCAAGATGTAACTCCTGCCGATCTGAAATGCACTTACCAGGGAGGTGCGCCCCTGGCCAATATAACACGTACGGCGTCCCCTCGATAGGGTAAGCCGTTTTCAGCTCTCGCACATGGTATACATAGCATTCTTCTTCCTATCATCTAGATTTTCCAATCGCCATTAGTGCCCTAGCCATGTCTTTCTCCGGTTCCTCCCAGACAAACCTCAATGGTCAGGTTACAGAGAGACTCACCCGCACCAATTACATCTTGTGGCGAGCTCAGATCGTGCCACCGATGAGAGGCGCTGGTGTCTTCGGCTATGCTTATGGCACCACACCAGAGCTGGCCAGATTTAGCATCTCCAAGGACAAAGATGGCAAAGGATCATCTGAGCCCAACCCTCTCCACCCACCCACTTTGGGCCAGGGAAGTCCAGCAGGTTCTCGGGTATCTGCTCAACAACCTCTCAAAGGAGGTGCTCATGCAGGTGACCTCTGTCACCACGTCGCACGCGCTCTGGACAGCTTTGGCAGGCATGTTCTCGTCCCAGAGCCTCAGTCAGGTGAATAATATTCCCACGACGCTCATCAGCGCGCAGAAGAGGACTCAATCTGTCACCACCTTCTTCGCCTACCTGCACAGCCCCCCGAATGAACTCGTCGCGGCCGGCAAGCCGTTGCAAGACGATGAGCTCGTCTCCTACATCCTCCATGGGCTGGACATGGGCTACCAGCCCCTAGTCTCTTCCCTCGAAGCCCGCATCACGCTAGTCACCCTCGATGAGCTCTTCTCCATGATGAGTAACTTCGACAATGGGTGGCACACCTTCAGGTCGCGGGAGGCTTCAAGTCCTTCGCGAATGCTTCCTACCGCGGCAGCTCTTCCACTCGTCAGCACAGAACCCCCTCCCCTCCCGCCCCGCAATAAGGGCAAGTCTTCTGGTGGAGGCAACAACATCGGCTCCACTCCTCGCGGCGGCCGGCCCTCTTCTGGCCACAACAAGGGTCTGTGTGGTGGCTCTTCCAGATCCCGCCCTGACGTTGCATGGTGTGAGATCTGTGGCAAGTTTGGCCACACGGCCAAGGATTGCTGGTACCGCTACGATGAGGATGATGACTCCTCCCAAGATGAGGACAAAGTTGCTACTGCCGCAGATGGCTCCTACGGGATCGACACCAACTGGTATGTCGACAGTGTCGCCACCAACCACATCACCAATGAACTTGAGAAGGTGACCAGGAAGGAGTAATACCGTGGCAAGGACCAAATCCACCCTGCTAGTGGAGAAGGTATGAGGATTCGTCACATTGGTCACTCAATTTTTAATACCCCTACAAAATTCATCTTCGAATTTTCTTGCATGTTTCTAGTGCCCACAAGAATCTTCTTTCCGTCCATAGAATTGCTATTGATAATCATGTCTTCCTTGAGTTTCATCCTTATTTCTTTCTTATCAAGGATCATGCAACGAGGAAAATCCTCTATCGAGGTAGATGTGTTCGAGGGCTCTACCGTTGTTTCCGGAGTTTAGAAGATTCAATAAACAAGCTTATGATGTTGTCAAACTTTCGTCAACATGATGGCTCGATCGATTAGGACATGCTTCTTTTTCTTTAGTTGAAAAATTGCTTAGGAAAAATAAGCTCCCGTATATTGGTGAGTGCAATGTGTTTGTGATTCTTGTCAACGAGCTAAGAGTCATGACTTGCCTTATCCTATATCTACTAGTGTCTCTACCAAACCTTTGCAATTAATTTTCTCAGATGTTTGGGGCCCTGCTCCTAGTCTTGTTGGTAGACACACCTACTATATGAATTTCATTGATGACTATAGTAAATTTTCATGGATCTATCTTCTTAAGAGACAATCTGATGTCTTTCTAGTTTTTCAAAACTTTCAAACACTCGTTAAAAGAAAATTTGACAGCAAGATCATTGTTGTCCAATCTGATTAGGGAGGGGAATACGAAAAGTTAAATTCCTTTTTTCAATCTCTTGGCATATCTCACCATGTATCATGTCCTCATGCTCGCCAACAAAGCGGTTCAGCTGAACGCAAACATAGACATATAGTTGAGGTTGGCCTAGCCCTCTTAGCCGGTGCATCCATGCCTCTCAAACTTTTGGATGAAGCCTCTCCCACTGCTGTTCACATTATTCATGTGCTCCCTAACCGTGTCATCAATAATGAAACTCCCACAGAAAGACTTCTCCACACCAAACCATACTACACATCCCTTCGTGAGTTTGGTTGCGCGCGTTTGGCCACATAAAGACTTCTCCACACCAAGGCATTTCAGATCATTTAGACTAGACAGTGGCAATAAAAATTATGAGTGCTCGATTGGGATTTATACATGTGATTATCTTGATTACTAGATTTGACGAGCTATTATGTCTCAACCATACTTTTGATCATCAATGGTACTATTTTCACCACGCGAAATTTTTAATCTGTCCTCCATCACTAGTTTAAGCCATTAGACAGTGTGCAACTGGGAATTATTTAACATAACACAAATAAAAGACAGAACTAGGCAGAATATGCAGGCGAGGGCAGGTCCGCTGTTGTCCACGGCACAGATGGACGAGCCTGCCATAGTTACAAGTGCAGAGAAAAGGCGAGGGAGATGGAGGAGAACTGGAATGCATGGTGGCTGCCGCCGCTGACATGGGGGGAGGGAAATAGTGGATAGGGAAAGCATGGGATGGACGCTGAGACGTTAGGGGTGTCGTTCCGTGTGATGTCACGGGTGGCGCAGAACGAGAGCGAGAGAGAGGGAAGGGCCGAGAAAATAGGAGAGGTGAGCAACACCAAGCCACTTCAAATTTATCACTGATGAAATAAAGATAAGAGTAAAATGTCAAGTAAAAATCGTCAATGTAACATACTCACAACGGTCATACAACAAATGACTTATCTGGCACATTACTACTCCACTACGGACCACTAGTAACTGTACGTGATTAAGGTGGGCTTGCCCCTGACGTGAAAGTAGGTGATATCTCGTCCTCCTTGTGCCTTTTTGTTGTCATCTAACTTGTTGTGTGGTGCAAATACGGCGTGTTCTACCATATCCGGACGTACATGTTGCCTGCGTGCCATTGGCTTGGAATAAATTTTTCTGGATAACTCCTTGAATTTTTTAATTGCACAAAAAAGCCCAGGTGAGGCCCACCTGTCATTGAATAATATAAGCGAAAAATGATAAGTAGTCATATAGAGGGGCTGGTACTCGAACTCACGACCTTCAGAATAAAAGGTACGCACACGTGGTCAACCAGCGCAGCCAATGACACATGATGCATAACTAGTGGCTGGGGCGCGTCCTTGGCGCGCCTCCTGTGCATACCTGTGCGCACTTGCCTTGGTTGTGCAGCTATTCACGTGCAAATGCATGTCAGAGTACAATTAATAGAAACTTATAGGAGAAAAAAATGCTCATTCAAGAGACATAAGCAAAGTAGGTGCACATTATAAGAGCATCTCCATTAGCGCCCCCAAGATGCACCCCTAGGCCACTTTTTGGGCGCCGGCGGGCAAAAAAACGCCCCACTCGGACCCCAGGACCTCACTTTTTGTTGGATTAGACAAAAAAATACAGCCGGCGAGCCCAGCCCACACCCAGGCTATCGGCGGGCGTCTGGGAGCACCGGCGCTTTTGCTTAACCAATCTCTTTCCCCACGTCAGCCATCCACCCCCTCTCTCTCCTCTCCTCCTCTTTCCCCTTTCTTTTCTTTTTCCTTCTGCCCACCCCCCTCTCTCTACTCTCATCTGCACGCCGAGTTGCACGGGGAGGATCCGTGGTGGCTCGACACTCGTCGCGTGGCGGGCGGAGCGCGCGCGCCCGCCTCTGCATGGCGGGCGGCTCAGCGCCGCGCCGCCCGCCTATGCGTGGCGGAGCTCGCCCGCACCCTTCCGCTGCGTTGTGGCCGGGCGTACACGCCGCGCCTCGCCTCTGTGTGGCCGGGCGAGCTCGCGCGCTTTGCGTGGCCGGGCATCGAGCGCGACGGCGGGGCATGGGAGGACCTCGGTGAGCCGGGCGAGCACAGCTGCGGCGGGAGGGCGGCGGCGCGGGGCGGCGGACACCGCAAGGCTCGCTTCCTTCCTGCGTCCTCGCCCTTCAGGATGTTGCCCAGGAGGGAGCCGGTCCGACACCTGGTCACCGTTCTCAGCAAGCGCGCGGGGCTCTCACTCACGTTCCCGCAGCTCCAGGAGGCGACCGGCGAGGGCGGCTTCGGTGGGCGGACTGGCGCGCCGTGAAGCGGCTGGCGGCGGCGCGAACGGTGAGGGCGAACTCGATGCCGGATGGCTCTGGGTGCGTGTGAAGCTCTTGGTGAGGTCCAGCAACCGCGACCGTGACGGCCCTGTCCCGTGCGGTGGCGGCTGTCGGTGTCAAAACCGGCGGATCTCGGGTAGGGGGTCCCGATCTGTGTGTCTTAGGCTGATGGTAACAGGAAGCAAGGGATACAATGTTTACCCAGGTTCGAGCCCTCTCGATGGAGGTAAAATCCTACTTCCTGCTTGATTAATATTGATGATATAAGTAGTACAAGAGTAGATCTACCATGAGATCATAGAAGCTAAACCCTAGAAGCTAGCGTATGATGATTATGATTGTAATTGTGATCGGCCTTCTAAGGACCAACCTCTCCTGTTTATATAGACACTGGAGAGGGCTAGGGTTTACACGGAGTCGGTTACAAGGAAGGAAATACAATATCCGGATCGCCAAGCTTGTCTTCCACGCAAAGGAGAGTCCCATCCGGACACGGGACGGAGTCTTGAGTCTTGTATCTTCACGCTCCAACAGTCCCTAGATATTACTTACACACATAGTGCGGCCGTATAGGAAGCCCCCAGGTATTACTTACACACATAGTGCGGTCGGGATGATCCGGGAATCCGTACTGTATTAAATACTTTGTGTGAAGAGGAAAAAAGGTCGAGAAAGGAAAGGAGAGAGGGCATAATTAAAAAGGAGGGTTTAAGGAGACGAACAGTGAGTTCGTCACTAGGCGTAGAATCTCCGGAGTCTGGCCGCGTTCCATGGGTTCGGCTCGAGTCTGTTATCAGATGCATTACGTAAGCGATACGCTCCTCCGGTGAGAACTTTGTCAATGATGAAGGGACCTTCCCACTTGGGTTTGAGCTTGTCCTTCTTCTTCTCCAGTAGGCATAGAACGAGCTCGCGAATATTATAAGTTTTGGCCCGCACTTCTCTGCTTTGGTACCGTCGAGCCTGCTGCTGATAGAATGCGGAGCGGGCTTTTGCGACATCGCGCTCCTCATCCAGGGCATCCAAGTTATCCTGCCGATCTAACTTGGCTTCCTTCTCTTTGTACATGCGTACGCGTGGCGAATCATGTATTATGTCGCAGGGTAGTACTGCTTCCGCGCCGTACACCATAAAAAATGGTGTATATCCGGTGGTGCGATTCGGCGTGGTCCGCAGCCCCCAGAGTACGGAGTCGAGCTCTTCGACCCAGTGCGTATCCGACTCTGTCAAGGATCGCACTAGTTTGGGTTTGATGCCGCTCATGATGAGACCGTTTGCCCGTTCGACCTGGCCGTTTGTTTGGGGTTGGTAGACGGAAGCGTAATCAAGCTTAATGACCATTTTGCCGCACCAAGTTTTCACTTCATCGGCTATGAAATTTGAGCCATTATCATTGATGATGCTGTGGGGGACACCGTATCGGTGTACGACCCCAGATATGAAGTCTATTACTGGTCCGGATTCGGCCGTTTTGACTGGTTTGGCTTCTATCCATTTGGTGAACTTGTCCACCATGACCAATAAGTTTTTTTTCTTATGGCTTCCCCCTTTAAGAGGTCCAACCATATCCAGCCCCCAGACCGCAAAGGGCTAAGTTATGGGGATTGTTTGGAGAGCGGTCGGGGGCATATGACTCTGATTGGCAAAGAGCTAGCAACCGACACAGTGTTGGACAAGGTCATGTGCGTCTGCTCGGGCCGTCGGCCAGTAGAAGCCTGTACGAAAGGCCTTGCTGACTAGTGCTTGAGCCGCGGCATGGTGCCCGCCCAGTCCGGCATGGATTTCAGCCAAGAGCTGCCGCACTTCCTCTTCGGAGATGCACCTTTGGAGCACTCCGGCGCACTTTTCTGATAGAGTTCCCCTTCATGGACTTTGTAAGCTTTAGAACGCCGGACGATGCAGCGTACTTCATTTTGGTCTTCAGGGAGCTCCTGCCTATTTAGGTAGGCGAAGAAAGGCTCAGTCCACAGGGTGATTACAACCATTGTTTCGTGGGCCGAAGATGTTATTTCGGTGGTAGAGCCTCCGATTATGTCTGATAGTTCGGAATCTGGGGGTGTATTCGGATCCGTGCTAGTATTGCCGGACTCCCCTTCCCATACCACGGATGGCTTGAACAGCCTTTCCAGGAATATGTTAGGTGGGACAGGGTCGCGTTTAGCGCCGATGCGGGCGAGGACGTCCGCCGCTTGATTGTTTTCTCGAGCCACATGGTGGAATTCGAGCCCCTCGAACCGAGCTGACATATTGAGGACGGTATTACGGTAGGCCGCCATTTTCGAATCCTTGGCATCAAAGTCTCCATTTATTTGTGATATTGCGAGGTTTGAATCCCCGCGCACTTCTAGGCGTTGGATGCCCATAGAGATTGCCATCCGAAGACCATGCAACAGGGCCTCATATTCGGCTGCATTGTTGGAGTCTGTGTATAATATTTGGAGGACGTACTGGATCGCGTCTCTGGTGGGAGACGTCAGGACTACACCTGCTCCCAATTCGGCCAGCATTTTAGAGCCGTCGAAGTGCATGATCTAGTTAGAGTACGCGCCGTACTCTTTAGGGAGTTCGGCTTCTGTCCATTCGGCGACAAAGTCAGCCAGTTGTCACAGCCCTAGAATAATGTTGTAAATAGTGGCTTTGCCACCCATGCATCATGTCTAGATTTCTGAAACTTGAATTGAGGAATTTTGAAAGCCTCAAAAACTTAATTAAAAGTAGGGCAAAGAACCCTAGAAATCTCATTCTTTGTTCCAAGATGTTCTTTTGCAATGTTTGAGAATTTTGGCAAGAGCTATATATCAAACCAAAATTTAGGAACATTTTGAAGGAATTATTTTGGGACTTTGAATTTAAATCAATACTATTTTGAATTTGAATTTATATTCAAATATATACTGAATATATGTTCAAATAACTGAAACAATTTTATGTTCAGGGGAATTTTGTCACTGATCTTGAATTTGTTTTATTTAGAAACAGTGGCAAAAGGAAGTAAATTAAACAAAACAGAAGGAAATTAAAAAAAAGCAGAAGACCTACCTGGCGCCACCAACCGGCCCAGCACTGCAGCTGGCCGGCCCAGCCCACGACCGCTTCCTCTCCTGTCGTCTTCCTCCCTGCCAGAGGAGGGAGGCGTGGTGGCCGCCTGCGCCGCCACCTCCTCGCTTCGCCGGACGCCTGGCGACTCCTGCACGACGCCACGCACCCCCTGGCCCCCTCTCGACTCTTCCCGCGCCCATCCCCCTCCTCTGTCTCTCTCCCTCGCCGTTCCCCATCTCACCGAGCGGGTCTGTCGCCGCTGTTCGCCGTAGCCGTAGCCCCAGCCTCCCCCTCGACCTCTCGCCGCGTTCTGAAGGACCGCCACGACCCCCTCTTCCTCCTCGATGACTTCCGCAAGCCCGGACGCCCCGTAGAGCGGCCTTCGACGCTGTCTTCTTCCTCGATGCCGTGGATCGCCGCCGTCGATTTCTCCGCGTACAGGACCTCCCCGAGCACCCTGAGCATCTCCGCGAGATCACCGTGAGCCCCTCTTACTCTCCCCTCTTCTTTCAAGCTCGCGCTCGTACGCTAGCTCCATTTCCCACCGCGGCCGAGAGCTTCTCGCCGCCGGCCATGGCGTAGCCATGGCCACAGACGCGCAAGCTTGCACCCGAGCACGCCACTGCACCCAGTACATTCCCACAAGTCGAACACGACCACCCGCTGCTCCTGACATCTCCGGTAACGCCATTTCGAGCAACGGCCGAACTCCGGCCGCCGCGCAAGTCGCTGCCGCCGTCGACTTAGGCCACCGGAGCCGTTGTTGCGTGCACCACTCGACGCGCGCTAGCGAGAGCTCTCCAACGAGCCCAAGAACGGCCTCGTCCGTGCCCTGTGGGCGTTTTCCGAGCCGCGCCGCCGTCTCGGGCCTCGCCGGCGTCGAGTCGCCAATGAAGTTTGCCTCACGACCCGTTTGACCACGGGTGGGGCCCAGTTTGACCCCCCCGGGTCAATGACAGGTGGGTCCTAGCACTGCTAATTAATCTAAGGTTAGTACTAATTTAATTAGTTAGACTATTGACAACGACACGCGGGACCCACTAGTCGGTTTGACTGATCACCCATGATTGACTGCTGATGTCATCTTGACGTCAGTGACACGATAAATCATTTATGGAATTATTCTTATTCGGAAATTCCAGAAAATAACCAAAACTTCTAAAATTCATAGAAATTCAACCATAACTCCAAACGAAATAAATTATATATGAAAAATGATCAGAAAAAATCCAATTTATCCATTTGTACCATTTTCATGCATGCTAGAAGAACTTATAGCTGCTGTTTAGCACAAATCATATAATTGGCATTTAAATATCCACATATGGAGTTTGAATTTGAATCTTGGATTCAAACCAACTTCATTTAAATCATAGCTAGGTGCATTAGCTCAGATCACAGCATATTGCCATGTCATGATCATGCATCATATTGTAGCATTGCATTGATTGTGTTCTTTCCCAGTTGCCGGTGATTGTCCCCTCTCGATAGACGTGGTTCCGACGACGAGTTCGATGACACCGATGAAGAACTATATTATCTTGAAGTGCCGGCAAGCAAAACCCCTTGTTCATTCCGATACAATCCCACTCTCTCGCCCTGCTCTCTTTTCTGCATTAGGACAACAACGATTCATCATTACTTGCTGCGGTAGTTGAACCCCTTTATCCTTTGCATGACTGTCATTCCACGGTAAATAGATGAAACCCACTAGCATGAGTAGGAGTTGTTTGAGCCTGTTGTGCCTACTCATTCATGTTCGTTTGTCATGCCTGCTATTGCTTAGAGTTGAGTCGGTCCGATTCATCGAGGATGAATCGGAGGTGTGTGAACATGTCCTCTTGTGTGTGTGAGCAAAGAGTGTGAACACGATTTGGTAAAGGTATCGGTGAGAGGCCATGTAGGAGTACATGGTGGGTCGTCTCATTGAAGCCGTCCTTAGGAACCGAGTTCGTGTTTGTGATCCATGATTCAGCTACTACCATGCATTGGGCCTGAAATATGACCCCGCCGACTTCTTATTCACCCTTGTCCTCTGTCCGGGAGTTGCAAGTAGTTTCGTGTTTGTAGTATCTTTGGAGGCCGTCGTGATCTTGACCGTAGGGGTGGGCTGTGATGCGGTAGGCACGTGGTCGGGTAAACCGGCGCCTGCTTGGTGTCACGGAACCTGTTCACATCATTTGGGGCTGTGAGCGAAACTTGGCCGAACTCCTCATAGATGGAACCCAAATAGGCGATAAACCTGGACTAGAGACTTGAGTGTTTAGGTAGGTTGTGGTCTACACCCACGTCGGCTTTCGCTTGAAGTCTGCCGAGCACATGTCGTGTGCAGACGCTAAGTGGTGGAAACATGTATGAAGAAGTACACCCTGCAGGTTAATATGATCTATTCAATAGCCGTGTCATGTAAAGGACTTCTGGGTTGCCTATAACAGTTCATAGACAAGTGAAAGTGGATACCCTAAAATACGCAAGATAAGCGTGAGTGCTATGGATGGCGTCCTCGTAGGGAGACGGGAGCGGATCCATAGTGGTGTATTGATATGATGAATATGTGGACTCGTGTGCGCCACCCCAAAAGAGTTACTTGCAATGTAGTTTAGGATAGCCACCGAGTCAAAGCTGGCTTGCTGCAGATTAAACCCCACCATCCCTTTGTTGATAATGATGCATATGTAGTTAGTTACGATGTAAGTCTTCTTTGGGTACATTTGTACTCACGGTTGCCTATTTTATGTTTTTGCAGAGAGAGACCTCGGTCTCGCTAGTAGTTCCGCGTGGACTTCGACGTTTAGCTTGTTACCTCAGCTACGATCTTGTGCCCTCGGCAGGATCTGGTAGATAGTTACGCTTTCAAGCCTTTTTCATTTGTAGATGTCTGTACTCAGACATGTTAAGCTTCCGCTTGTGCTTTGACTTGTATGCTTCAATGTTGGGTCATGAGACCCTGTTTGTAATATCTCGCCCACGGAGCCTAATGAATAAATACTTGAGTCGTAGAGTCATGTTGTGATGCCATGTTGTATTTGCACATATCGAGCATATTGTGTGTATGTTATTGAAATGCTTGGTATGTGTGGGATCGACTATCTAGTTGTTTATCTTTAGTAGCCTCTCTTACGGAAATGTCTCCTAGTGTTTCCACCGAGCCATGGTAGCTTGCTCTTGCTCCGAACACTTAGGCTGGCCGGCATGTGTCCTTCTTCGTTCTCGTGTCGTCCTTCGGGAAATGTCACGCGTTGAGTACCGAGTCTGTTAGCCGCCACTGCCCGGTTTACGAGTCCTGCTAGCCCAGTGCTACAGCCCGGAACTTACTCGTTGATGACCGACACGCTCGATGTTGGGTCATGGATGCTGTCCTCGTAAGTCTGTGCCACTTTGGGTTTACGACTAGCCATGTCAGCCGGGCTCCTTTTCATATGGATGCTAGTGACACTATCATATACGTGTGCCAAAAGGCGCAAACGGTCCCAGGCAAAGGTAAGGCGACACCCGTGGGGATATTGTGCGTGAGGCCGCAAAGTGATATGAGGTGTTGCAGACTAGATCGATGTGACATTGAGTCGGGGTCCTGACAGCTTTGGTATCGAGCTTTGATGCTCAGAGGATTACCAAGCCAAACCTGGTGAAGTTGAGTCTAGAAATGCTTTAGTTATATGTAGGGGAATTGATTGTGGGAAGGGAACGTAAGGCTCTTTTTACTCCTTATACCTCATGGCCTTCTGATCTGAGTCAACCTCTTCTTTTCTACGGGGATTAAGAATTAGGCATTCTCATCTATCTATCAGGATGACGTGTTACTAAACCATAGACCTATAGAATTGTTAGTTTCAAATCTCAGTTCAGCTTTTACTACTTCCGTGTGTTCATAGCTGGTCTCAGAACCTTGTTATTGTGATGTTGAGTGGTTATGCCACCATTTTTGTAGCATGTCCCCAATCTTTTGAGCATTTACAGCCGTTATGCTGTCCGAGTCATCCCAGGTTTCTAAATAGTCTGATGCATTTGCAAATCCTTTCTTTCCATTTTCGATGTCCTTTATGGTCAGAATAAGCACACTAACCGGTGCGTTGAGGTAATTTATTGCCTCGACATATATGTTGGAGCTATTATTATGACCCTAGGTGTTTAGGGAGTCACCTAGTAATCTGGCAATGTTTAATGTTCCCAGTGTGAAGATTCTGGCCATCATTCTCGAAAGCATCCCGTGATGCCATTTAGTAGTAGGTATTCTATTCCTGGGTTCTTGAACCCGAGATTCACCCTACTTACTTCATGTTGATAGCAATTGCTAGCTCCCTTAGGTTATTAGTAACCTTGCGATAGTCCTCGAGGTCCGTGGTATTTCCTTCTTCCGAATACCATGAACCATTAAGGCAGAAGTTATTTGAACCAAAAGATCACAATCAGAGTACTCTTGAGGAGTTCTCCATTCATAATTGTGACTCTGCCAGTCCTACCTTCTCTGCAAGGGTTATCTGGAAGAAAATGTTGAGCTTTGCTCAACATACTAATCTATGCATCCACAGCTCAGAAAATCGTACGTTCCTTTGAGTTGTCCCTCTTTAGTGGTATCCTGACCTTCGTCTATCAATTGATAGTCAGGAATAGGCGTGCATTCGTTCATCGATGCCTATTATTCTTGTGGTCCGTCAAGCCATTCTATTCTGGAATGACTAGGAGAAACAAACTCCAGTACCTCATCCATTTCTAGGATTGGGTCAAAGCAGTTGTATTCCACAGATCAAAATGCCAATCCAGCTTTTGTTCTGTTCTACCTTGGAGTGTTACCATCTTTATGTCAAGAGTGTCATGAAAATTGCACTACCTCTTATGAATTCTTGACGTAGTGATACTTCTCGCCATCATTGTTCACTCCTCGGTTTCCGTGTTATTGTAACCGGAATGCCGACAAGTGAATCGTGCTGTGTGAAATCAATACTGCTAGCAACTCTGTTGCTTGGTAGTTAAATGGACGATAACCCCACTCTTAGCATGTTGATTATTGAATGATCACCCTAAGTATGATTGTGCTACCTAGTCCTTATTTCCAGTACACTCTCCGATCAATGAGTTAGGATAGTGCCAATCCTTGCTTATTTGATCATATCGTCTTGCCCTGAAAAGCAAGATTGTTCTCGAGCTTAGTGACATACCGGTGGTTCGTGATTT
The DNA here is from genome assembly GCA_021437245.1 of Aegilops speltoides. Taxonomy (NCBI): domain Eukaryota; kingdom Viridiplantae; phylum Streptophyta; class Magnoliopsida; order Poales; family Poaceae; genus Aegilops; species Aegilops speltoides. Next base: position 107,603,913 of record CM038147.1, read on the forward strand.
TCTGAATGTCTTCTCGGAAGTATCACCAGGTCGTCACCTGACCGCTATGTTGAGTTCGTGATCAAGTTGGTTTCTTGTAACCACCCCTTCTCCAAGGATCTGTGTCAGGTATCCCTGAGCTAGTTGGGTAAGCTGAACAACAACTTGGAGAGTTGGGAGATAAAAGCTGCCTGACTTAGTTCATGTTAAGGGATATCTTGTGTGTGTGTGTGTTGTAGAAAGATGATATCCTCATCAATTGATCCTCGAGACCAGTTGTTGGAGCTATTGTCTTGCCAAAACTTTGGTTTGAGTGTGGGCTATTCTCAAATCAAATCAGAACCAACGACGTTCGTAATGTTGTCTTACTCATGGTTGATTCCTTGAGCATACACCATTACATCTTCTGGTCTGACCAATGCTAACACCGTGTTCACATGATGGTGAAAGTCCAGTGATATGGAATTTCGATGAGTTGTTGTTGAACCCATCAGCAGCATTTTGTCTTCCCCGTGATTCATGTTGAACATCAACCTAGTGTTGGAAACTTTGTAAGCATTATCATCGTGTTTCGTTCATGAAGCATATGCTTGGATGAAAGAAGTGACTTCCTCTAGTTCATGTGCATTGGATGCAAGATGCCGCCGTGAATTCGAGAAAGCATGTTTTACTTCCTATGGAATCATCCCGAGTCGGTCATGCACGCGAAGTATTCGTGGTGCGTTAGGTGATCATCTTCGTTCCATATGAATTCCGTAGCACACCAAGCCACCGATTGATTTGTTCCAGATAAAGGAGTCTGTTTTAAAGTAAATACTTTAGATTACCGCGCGGAGACTTCAATATCATTAATGATGGTTCCCCTCCTGAACTCGGTCGTGTTTTATTATAAGACTACTACGTGGCCATGCTTGTCTAGGACAACGTGTTCACATGTTTGTAGCAGAACCAGCTCATGTTTTGGAGCTTACCACCGTAGTCCATTTCCCGAGAATCTCGCAACGTTACCTCGTCGGTTTGTGTTGCAGACTTTCATTTTACTTTCTAGACTCGATGAGTCCAGATTATTCTGACACCAACCAGATCTGAATCTCAGGCAGATATGATGGTTGGAACATCTCCCAAGAACTATAATATCGGTCTCTCTGTAATCCGGTAAGAGAGTGTTGTGGCCAACACACCCAACCGGAAGACCTGTTATTGTAGTATCTTGATTGAGAAAGTTGGCCACCTCCCCATAGGGATTTTGTAGGATTTACTCCTTAGTTGTCCCTTATGGATTTTTGTACTCCCGAAGTCCGACCTTTACTTGATGTTCTAGATACCAAACCATAACTATGAATGGGATATGCTAGCACATCAAGGAGAACATTAGAAGCGGAGTGCTAAATGTCTCTCGGTCGATCATCCAGATTTTGTTTCCTTAGACTCGCTAAGGTGAAATCTGAGAAGGTGTTATCTTCCTTTGCATCTGCATCATCCATCATTATTCATCATGGTAGTATGTTGTGTTGCCAGGATCCTTGACACGGAGATTGGTAAACCTTGATGAACATGGAAATGCTCAAGTTCTTGAGAGCACGCACAAGCACTTGGTGCTATCATAGTTACTAACCGGGATTGCTCTCAGTTTCCTCGGTTATGCTATAACTATTCAAACAGTGGATTCACTCTCTACTGTTGAGCTTCTCCCCATTTACTAAAATAATTCCTTGTGTTGTTTTCAACAAGGTAATCCACATCATCCATTCTAATCCGAGTATGACATTCTACTGAACCCTCTAAACGATCGCTCGAGAATTGCCTTAGGCTGGTATAAAGAGTATGATCTCTGAATCAAAGGTAATTCTTTTTGCCACTTAAGGGGATATTCTTCGAGTCACCTTTTCCAAAGTGCCCCGTTACGGGATCATGGCAATTATTTCCTCGCCACCTTGACACCGTCCACCATCTTTCTAAGCGTGGAATTGTTGCCCACCAAATCAAACCCCCGTCGATTGTTCCTCTGTCCCTCTCGATGTGTTTCGTGTCTCAGCTCGAGAAATGTTTCAATATCTCACTCGATAAGTGATCCTGAGTTGTTCGATCTTCGAGAAGATCGACCCTTCTGGAGTTTTCCCTTCCCTCTCATTGTGATGTTAGTTGGAGTTCTTAGAGCAAGACGTCAAGACAAAGATGGTGATCGAATCAACGTTCTAATGAGATGCAACCTGGATGGTGAAGATTGTAATAGCTTGTGTCCCTCTGTCTTCTTACCTCACATCTTGAATCTCGGGACGAGATTCTTGTTTAGTGGGGGTGAGTTGTCACAGCCCTAGAATAATGTTGTAAATAGTGGCTTTGCCACCCATGCATCATGTCTAGATTTCTGAAACTTGAATTGAGGAATTTTGAAAGCCTCAAAAACTTAATTAAAAGTAGGGCAAAGAACCCTAGAAATCTCATTCTTTGTTCCAAGATGTTCTTTTGCAATGTTTGAGAATTTTGGCAAGAGCTATATATCAAACCAAAATTTAGGAACATTTTGAAGGAATTATTTTGGGACTTTGAATTTAAATCAATACTATTTTGAATTTGAATTTATATTCAAATATATACTGAATATATGTTCAAATAATGAAACAATTTTATGTGCTTTGGTATAACTCCATTGTGCTAAATAAAATGTTCAGGGAATTTTGTCCTTGATCTTGAATTTGTTTTATTTAGAAACAGTGGCAAAAGGAAGTAAATTAAACAAAACAGAAGGAAATTAAAAAAGCGTAAGACCTACTGGCGCCACCAACTGCCTAGCTTTGCTGGCCGCCCAGCCCACGACCGCTTCCTCTCCTGTCGTCTTCCTCCTGCCAGAGGAGGACGGAGGCGTGGCCGCCCGCCTGCCGCCACCTCCTGCTTCGCCTGACGCCTGGCGACCCTGACGACGCCACGCACCCTGGCCCCTCTCGACTCTTCCCGCGCCCATCCCCCTCCTCTGTCTCTCTCCCTCGCCGTTCCCCATCTTACCGAGCGGGTCTGTCGCCGCCGTTCTCCGTAGCCGTAGCCACAGCCTCCCCCTCGACCTCTCACCGCGTTCTGAAGGACCGCCACGACCCCCTCTTCCTCCTCGATGACTTCCGCAAGCCCGGACGCCCCGTAGAGCGGCCTTCGACGCCGTCTTCTTCCTCGATGCCGTGGATCGCCGCCGTCGATTTCTCGCGTCAGACCTCCCGAGCACCCTGAGCATCTCCGCGAGATCACCGTGAGCCCCTCTTCCTCTCCCCTCTTCTTTCAAGCTCGCGCTCGTACGCTAGCTCCATTTCCCACCGCGGCCGGGAGCTTCTCGCCGCCGGCCATGGCGTAGCCATGGCCTACAGACGCCTAAGCTTGCACCGAGCACGCCATCGCACTCCAAGACATTCCCACAAGTCGAACACGACCACCCGCTGCTCCTGACATCTCCGGTAACGCCATTTCGAGCAACGGCCGAACTCCGGCCGCCGCGCAAGTCGCTGCCGCCGTCGACTTAGGCCACCGGAGCCGTTGTTGCGTGCACCACTCAACGCGCGCCAGCAAGAGCTCTCCAACGAGCCCAAGAACGGCCTCGTCCGTGCCCTGTGGGCGTTTTCCGAGCCGCGCCGCCGTCTCGGGCCTCGCCGGCGTGGAGTCGCCGGCGAGTTCGCCCCCGCTGACACCGTTTGACCATGGGTGGGGCCCAGTTTGACCCCCCCCGGGTCAATGACAGGTGGGTCCTAGCACTGCTAATTAATCTAAGGTTAGTACTAATTTAATTAGTTAGACTATTGACACTGACACGCGGGGCCCACTTGTCAGGTTTGACCTGATCAGCCGCAGTTGACCTGCTGATGTCATGCTGACGTCAGGCTGACATAGTAAATCATTTACTGGAATTATTCTTATTCAGGAAATTCCAGAAAATAACCAAAACTTCTAAAATTCATAGAAATTCAACCATAACTCCAAACGAAATAAATTATATATGAAAAATGATCAGAAAAATCCAATTTATCCATTTGAACCATTTTCATGCATGCTAGAAGAACTTATAGCTGCTGTTTAGCACAAATCATATAATTGGCATTTAAATATCCACATATGGAGTTTGAATTTGAATCTTGGATTCAAACCAACTTCATTTAAATCATAGCTAGGTGCATTAGCTCAAATCACAGCATATTGCCATGTCATGATCATGCATCATATTGTAGCATTGCATTGATTGTGTTCTTTCCCAGTTGCCAGTGATTGTCCCCTCTCGATAGACGTGGTTCCGACGACAAGTTCGATGACACCGATGAAGAACTATATTATCTTCAGAAGTGCCAGGCAAGCAAAACCCCCTTGTTCATTCCGATACAATCCCACTCTCTCGCCCTGCTCTCTTTTACTGCATTAGGACAAAAACGATTCATCTGTTACTTGCTGCGGTAGTTGAACCCCTTTATCCTTTGCATGACCTGTCATTCCACAGTAAATAGATGAAACCCACTAGCATGAGTAGGAGTTGTTTGAGCCCTGTTGTGCCTACTCATTCATGTTCGTTTGTCATGCCTGCTATTGCTTAGAGTTGAGTCAGGTCTGATTCATCGAGGATGAATCAGAGGTGTGTGAACATGTCCTACTGTGTGTGTGAGCAAAGAGTGTGAACACGATTTGGTAAAGGTATCGGTGAGAGGCCATGTAGGAGTACATGGTGGGTTGTCTCATTGAAGCCGTCCTTAGGAACTGAGTTCTGTGTTTGTGATCCATGATTCAGCTACTACCATGCATTGGGCCCTGAAATATGACCCCGCTCGACTTCTTATTCACCCTTGTCCTCTGTCCAGGAGTTGCAAGTAGTTTCTGGTGTTTGTAGTATCTTTGGAGGTCGTGCTTGATCTTGACCGTAGGGTGGGCTATGATGCGGTAGGCACGTGGCCGGGTAAACCGGGCGCCCGTTTGGTGTCACGGAACCCTGTTCACATCGTTTGGGGCTGTGAGCGAAACTTCGGTCGGAACTCCTCATAGATGGAACCCAAATAGGCGATAAACCTGGACTAGAGACTTGAGTGTTTAGGTAGGTCGTGGTCTACACCCACGTCGGCTTTCGCTTGAAGTCTGCCGAGCACATGTCGTGTGCAGACGCTAAGTGGTGGAAACATGTATGAAGAAGTACACCCCTGCAGGGTTAATATGATCTATTCGAATAGCCGTGTCCGCGGTAAAGGACTTCTGGGTTGCCTATAACAGTTCATAGACAAGTGAAAGTGGATACCCTAAAATACGCAAGATAAGCGTGAGTGCTATGGATGGCGTCCTCGTAGGGAGACGGGAGCGGATCCATAGTGGTGTATTGATATGGTGAATATGTGGACTCGTGTGCGCCACCCCAAAAGGGTTACTTGCAGTCGTAGTTTAGGATAGCCACCGAGTCAAAGCTGGCTTGCTGCAGTTAAACCCCACCATCCCCTTTGTTGATAATGATGCATATGTAGTTAGTTCTGATGTAAGTCTTGCTGGGTACATTTGTACTCACGTTTGCCTATTTTATGTTTTTGCAGAGAGACCTCGGTCTCGCTAGTAGTTCCGCATGGACTTCGACGTTTAGCTTGTTACCTCAGCTACGATCTTGTGCCCTCGGCAGGATCTGGTAGATAGTTAGGCTTTCAAGCCTTTTTCATTTGTAGATGTCTGTACTCAGACATGTTAAGCTTCCGCTTGTGCTTTGACTTGTATGCTCTGAATGTTGGGTCATGAGACCCCTTTTTGTAATATCTCGCTCCACGGAGCCTAATGAATAAATACTTGAGTCGTAGAGTCATGTTGTGATGCCATGTTGTATTTTCACATATCGAGCATATTGTGTGTATGTTATTGAAATGCTTGGTATGTGTGGGATCTGATTATCTAGTTGTTTATCTTTAGTAGCCTCTCTTACCGGGAAATGTCTCCTAGTGTTTCCACCGAGCCATGGTAGCTTGCTACTGCTCCGAACACTTAGGCTGGCCGGCATGTGTCCTTCTTCGTTCTGTGGTACGTCTTCGGGAAATGTCACGCGTTGAGTACCGGAGTCCTGTTAGCCCGCCACTGCCCGTTTTCGGAGTCTGCTAGCCCAAAGTGCTACAGCCCGAACTTACTCGTGATGACCGACACGCTCGATGCTAGGTCATGGATGCTGTCCTGTAAGTCTGTGCCACTTTGGGTTTACGACTAGCCATGTCAGCCCGGGCTCCTTTTCATATGGATGCTAGTGACACTATCATATACATGTGCCAAAAGGCGCAAACGGTCCCGGGCAAAGGTAAGGCGACGCCCGTGGGGATACTGTGCGTGAGGCCGCAAAGTGATATGAGGTGTTGCAGACTAGATCGATGTGACATTGAGTCGGGGTCCTGACACCAGTACTTGCGACTTGATGGCCCGCCGTGGTTTGTATGTTATGTCGAACGGAAGGAGCTCGATGTCCCATTTAGCAATCCGGCCCGTAGCGTCGCGGTTATTAATTATGTCATTGAGTGGTACATCGGAGGCCACCGTAATTGAACACTCTTGAAAGTAGTGTCATAGCTTCCGGGATGCCATGAAGACCGCGTATGCTATTTTTCGATAGTGTGGGTATCGGGATTTGCATGGGGTGAGGGCTGTGGATACGTAATAAACCGGCTTTTGGAGCGGGAATTTGTATCCGTCAACCTCTCTTTCGACGACGAGCACTGCGCTTACAACTTGATGTGTTGCGGCTATGTATAGCAGCATAGGTTCGCCGATATTTGGCGCTGTTAGGACTGGATTATTGGCCAGTAAGGTCTTTATTTCATCGAGTCCGGCCGCGGCCGCATCCGTCCACACGAAGTGTTTCGTGCACCGAAGACGGCGGTAAAGAGGTAATGCCTTTTCTCCTAACCTGGAGATAAAGCGGCTCAAAGCGGCCATGCATCCAGCTAGTTTCTGTATGTGCTTGAGGTCTGTTGGTATAGCCAACTGCGACAGAGCTCGGATTTTTGCCGGATTCGCTTCAATTCCTCTATTGGAAACAATGAAGGACAGCAGTTTCCCCGAGGGGACGCCGAAAATGCATTTTTCCGGATTCAGCTTAAAGTCGTATGTCCGGAGGTTATCGAATGTAAGCCTCAAGTCATCTATTAGGGTTTCGATGTGTCTTGTTTTTATGACCACGTCGTCCACATATGCCTCCACTGTTTTGTCGATTTGCTTTTCCAGGCATTTTTGAATCATGCGTTGATAGGTTGCGCCGGCATTCTTAAGCCCGAAAGGCATAGGGTTGAAGCAAAAAGGGCCATATGGCGTTATGAAAGTTGTTGTAGTTTGGTCGGACTCTGCCATCTATATTTCATGGTATCCAGAGTATGCGTCGAGGAAACACAGCGAGTCGTTTCCTGCTGTGGCATCGATGATTTGATCGATGCGAGGGAGGGGAAAGGGATCCTTGGGGCAAGCCTTGTTGAGGTCTTTAAAGTCAACACATAGGCGCTAGGATTTGTCCTTCTTTGGGACCATTACCAGATTTGCCAGCCAATTCGGATGCTTGATATCTCTGATGAATTCGGCCTCGAGTAGTTTGGCTAGCTCTTCCCCCATGGCTTGCCGGTTGGGCTCTGAAAACCGCCTTAGAGTCTACTTGACCGGTTTGTATCCTTTTAGTATATTGAGGATGTGTTCGGCCAATCTGCGTGGGATGCCCGGCATGTCCGATGGGTGACAGGCGAAAATGTCCCAATTCTCGTGTAAGAAGTCTCGCATGATCTGGCGCCCATTCTTGGGCTCAAGCGTGTCCCGATGGAAGCTGTCTTCGTGGGGTCCGTTGGATGGACTTGGAATTTGACTATCTCGTCTGCGGGTTTAAATGAGGTGGACTTGGGTCGCTTGTCGAGTATCACATCGTCCCTGTCCACGGTGGCCCGCAGTGTTGTTAATTCTTCGTCTGCTAGGGCTTCAGATAATGCTTCCAGGGCTAGTGCTGCGGTTTTATTTTCGGCGCGGAGTGCGATGTCCGGATCACTGGCTAGAGTGATGATTCCATTGGGTTCGAGCATTTTAAGCTTCATGTACCCGTAATGGGGTATAGCTTGGAAGCTTGTAAATGCATCCCGCCCTAGAAGGGCGTGGTATCCACTGCTAAAAGGAGCCACTTGGAATGTTATTTCTTCGGACCTATAATTCTCCGGGGTGCCAAGTACCACATCGAGTGTGATTTTTCCCGCACACCGCGCTTCCCGACTAGGGATAATTCCCTTGAAGGTTGTGCCGCTTTGTTCAATGCGGCCTTTATCAATTTCCATCTTGCTGAGTGTTTCTTCGTAGATCAAGTTTAATCCGCTTCCGCCGTCCATGAGTACTTAAGTGAGCCGAAAGCCGTCCACGATTGGGCTGAGGACCAGAGCGGCTGGTGCCCGGACGGTCTGGAATCGAGGTTCATCACTGGCATTGAAAGTTATAGCAGTGTCATTCCACGGATTTATTTTTGCCACATGGCAGATTTCAGCGGAGCTTCGATGATCTTGCTTGTGCCTATTGTTTGAGGCAAAAGTCTCGAAGACTGTTAGTACCGTATTGTGTTCGTTGGCGGGATGTTGTTCTGCTTTATGGCTTGCAAGAAGATCCTCGGCACTTTTTGCAACCTGCCAGAGTATCCAACATGCCCGAAGGCTATGAGTTGGTGTTGTGTCCGGAGTACTGTGGAGTTTACATGGCCCATTGAGCCATTCTTCCAATACGGTTCCCCGCCCTGGAGTGGGCTTTGGTTTCTTGGGGATTGGATCGGCCGACTTACGAGAGTTCGCCCATTTAGTTCGGACAAAGGTTTTGGTGAGAGCCGGATGATACGTCTCCGTCGTATCTATAATTTTTTATTGTTCCATGCAAATATTATTCAACTTTTATATACTTTTGGCAACTATTTATACTATTTTTTGGGACTAACATATTGATCCAGTGCCCAGTGCCAGTTCCTGTCTGTTGCATGTTTTTTGTTTCGCAGAAACCCAATATCAAACGAAGTCCAAATGGGATAAAAACGGAAGAAGAATTATTTTGGAATATTTGTGATTTTTGGGAAGTAAAATCAACGCGAGACGGTGCCCGAGGGGGCCAGGAGATAGGGGGGCGCGCCCGGTGAGGTAGGCGTGCCCTGGACTCCCCTGGGCCCCCCGTAAGGCGTGACGCTCTTCTTTTTCCGCAGGAAAGCTAATTTTATGAGAAAGGTCTGGGCGAAAGATTCACCCCAATCGGAGTTACGGATCTCCGGATATAAAAGAAACGGTGAAGGGGTCGAATCTGAGAACGCAGAAACAGAGAGATAGTTCCAATCTCGGAGGGGCTCTCGCCCCTCCCACGCCATGGGAGCCAAGGACCAGAGGGGAAACCCTTCTCCCATCTAGGGAGGAGGTCAAGGAAGAAGAAGAAGAAGAAGGTGGGCCCTCTCCCCCTTGCTTCCGATGGCGCCGGAGCGCTACCTGGGGCCATCATCATCACCGCGATCTTCACCAACACCTCCGCCATCTTCACCAACATCTCCATCACCTTCCCCCCTCTATCTACATCGGTCCACTCTCCCGCAACCTGCTGTACCCTCTACTTGAACATGGTGCTTTATGCTTCATATTATTATCCAATGATGTGTTGCCATCCTATGATGTCTGAGTAGATTTCCATTGTCCTATCGGTGATTGATGAATTGCTATGATTGGTTTGAGTTGCATGTTTTATTATTGGTGCTGTCCTATGGTGCCCTCCGTGTCGCGCAAGCGTGAGGGATTCCCGTTGTAGGGTGTTGCAATATGTTTATGATTCGCTTATAGTGGGTTGCGTGAGTGACTGAAACACAAACCCGAGTAAGGGGATTGTTGCGTATGGGATAAAGGGGACTTGATACTTTAATTCTATGGTTGGGTTTTACCTTAATGAATCTTTAGTAGTTGCGGATGCTTGCTAGAGTTCTAATCGTAAGTGCATATGATGCAAGTAGAGAAAGTATGTTAGCTTATGCCTCTCCCTCAAATAGAATTGCAATAGTGATTACCGGTCTAGTAACATAGTCAATTGCTTAGGGACAATTTCACAACTCCTACCACCACTTTTCCACACTCGCTATATTTACTTTATTTGCTTCTTTATGTAAACAGCCCCTACTTTTTATTTACGTGCTCTTTATTATCTTGCAAACCTATCCTATCACACCTACAAAGTACTTCTAGTTTCATACTTGTTCTAGGTAGAGCGAACGTCAAGCGTGCATAGAGTCGTATTAGTGGCCGATAGGACTTGAGAGAGTATTTGTTCTACCTTTAGCTCCTCGTTGGGTTCGACACTTTTAATTATTGAAAGAGGCTACAACTAACCCTTATACTTGCGGGTTATCACCGGACTATCCCAAAATTCTGTTTGGGTTTTCCAGGCGCTTTCCATCGCACAATACTTCTGTACTATGGTTGCCAAGTCAGCAAAGTGTACTATGTCACGGTGACTTATAGCATTAAGGATTCCTTTGTTCGTGCAGTTTTTGCAGAAAAGTGAGACTACGTCCTCCTCGCGGCAGTCCTTGGCCTTGTTTAGCACAAGGAGGAATCTGGCCCAGTAGCGATGTACTGTCTCCTGGGGCTCTTGCCTGATAAGGGATAGACGGTTTAAGTCCGGGTGCGAGGGGGTAGCTGAATCCGAATTCTGATCCGATCTAGCACCCAGGGGCATGGGAGCTTCTGAGTCTGACAGCTCGGGATCCGGGGTGCTGCCCAATTTCTCCGACCCAATGCCCGATTCTACGTCCGGGACCCGGGTCATGTCTTCCCTTGGGCGGGTGTCCGGCTCAGGGAGCTCGGTGATCTGGACATAATTCGTCCTCAAAATTGAGGGGTAATCCGTGTGTGGTTCCTCCACTACCGCTATCTCATGGGTGGCCTGCAGGGATTTAATGTCCCTTTGGTCGGGTTTAAGCCCGATCCGGTCATAGTCCGTAGCGACTCCCAAAGCAGCGATGCGATCCAAGAGCTCATTAAGGGAGAAGAGCTCTATCGGATCCATCTGTTCGGCGAGTTCCGAATTGACGCGAAGGTTATGCGTGACGACCCGAGAGGCCATCGTCGACGCAACCGCCGATGGGGTAGACATGATGAAGCTACCAAGTCGGAGAGTTTGGCCTACAGCCAGCGCTCCCCCAGAGGTAATGTCGTCCTTGACAATGAGACGAGCCATCGAGCCTTGCAGCGACGACACAAATGAACTCTCAATGAAAGCACCAATGTCGGTGTCAAAACCAGCGGATCTCGGGTAGGGGGTCCCGATCTGTGCGTCTTAGGATGATGGTAACAGGAAGCAAGGGACATAATGTTTACCCAGGTTCGGTCCCTCTCGATGGAGGTAAAACCCTACTTCCTGCTTGATTAATATTGATGATATGAGTAGTACAAGAGTAGATCTACCATGAGATCGTAGAGGCTAAACCCTCGAAGCTAGCCTATGATGATTATGATTGTAATTGTGATCGGCCTTCTAAGGACCAACCTCTCCGGTTTATATAGACACCGGAGAGGGCTAGGGTTTACACGGAGTCGGTTACAAGGAAGGAAATACAATATCCGGATCGCCAAGCTTGTCTTCCACGCAAAGGAGAGTCCCATCCGGACACGGGACAGAGTCTTGAGTCTTGTATCTTCACGCTCCAACAGTCCGGACAAAGCATATAGTCCGGCTGTCGGGATACCCCCTAATTCAGGACTCCCTCAGCGGCGGCTCCGCGCTCCACCCCATCACCGACGGCGAGGCCCCCGACGAGCTGAGGACGAGGCCGCGGCGGAGTTTGCGGCGGCCGGCTCGACCCGGGTCGTCTCGGTGCTGCGCCTGCCACGCCTCCTAGCTGCTCCCGCACGCCCTCTTCATGCCTCCTCACTGCCCGCACTCGCCGACCAGGTCGCGATGGTGCCGGCTGGGTGGGGGGACGACTGGAACTTTTTTTCCTCCCCAGAGCAAATATTCCGCCGGGGCCTCCCCAGGAGGTGGAAAAAATGCCTCCTGGGGGCACAACGGCTGGAGATGCTCTAAGATAGGTAACAGTCTTACAAGGTGGATGATGAGCACAATATTGAACTGAAATCAAAGGATAACATGCTCCAAAATAAAAACGATCTTCAAATAGGAAGTAGAGTTCATCAGATTATGAAGTCTTAGAGATTAGCTAAAGATGATAGATAGTTCATATATATAGATAGCAGGTGCTGCCAACGACGTTGTGTCTAGAGACGATGGACGGTGAGGGATAGGCGGCATACTTCCTTGAATACCATCTTCTCTGAACTTTTAAGTTTGCAATGAACTTAATACATTCTTCAAGACCAGCAAAACTTGTGGATTCTTGAAAAGTTTTTTTTTCTGACCATAGTATTCGAACCTATTGAAGTAGAAGCAACCAAATCAGCACCATATTTATTTGAGTCGATTCAAGAACAAGCAGACCTATGCAGATAAGGGATGTAGTGTGTTGCATGCATTAGGAACAAAATATTCAAGCAGCACCATCAAATTGCTAGTAAAAGGGGGTAGAGCAAAAGCAAAAGCGTGTATTTAAGGAGAGCACCTCCTAATCAAAGTTTCAATAGTACTAGTTGTTGGGGCGCACCTTGGGTGTGTCGCTTGGGGCGTGCATGTGCGGTGCCATGTATGCAGTGTCCATGTAGCTGCACTGTTGCGTCCTTGTTAGCACGTGCATATGCCACTGATCTTGCGTGCTCATGTCAAAAGGGTAAATTCAAGCATCCACAAAATGAAATCATCAGTTGAGGATGACGTATGGTAACCACTGGACATAGCCAAAGACTCCTCGATCAAATTTCTGAGTCATAAAAGAGAATCATAGCAAGCCTATGATCTGGACTAAAATTCTGAATTGTAAAAGAGAATCATAGCAAGCCAATGATCTGAAGTACAAGTAGGTGCTTTTCTCCCTCTTTCTCTGAATTACAAACTTCAACAGTCACAAGCACTTGCATCTGCAAATTACCAAACAAAGGTGTATAAATCATTGAATCGATTTAACTTTGCCTCCTTTTGAAACTGCAATTCTCTAGTTGGCAAAGGTCATTTCTACTCACGTAATGCATTACTGGCAATGCAACATATGGAAAACCAACGGAATTATTGTAATTGTAACACACTAAAAAAGGATGGTAGTAGTTCATAACTACCTCTATAACATTCTCCTTGTACTATTTAGCAGCCTACCTCTGGTCACCAGATCCAACACAAGGTATGCAATCCCTGCCACAAGATTAACAAACATGTGCATACCATATAAGCAATCACAGGACCATCCAAATCCCAAAGTGTGACTTCATTTCATAAATATACAAATAACATTAAACAACAAATTATCACGAACAGTTATTATACAAGAAGTGAACATAAACCCGGCTGGTCAAATTCTTGCATTTGTGATTAATGTAGGCAAAAGCTAAATGTAGAACAGTTTGAGAACCACCCAAGCTATCAGCTAGCATTTCTTTTTCATCCTCAAATTGACTCGGTATCCACCGCCATGACTGCGGGCAAAGCCACCATCTTCCTTGTTGCTTGCTCTGAGGAGAAAAGAGGACTCATGAAGAAACGAGTAAGACAAAGATTGGCAAGGTGGTATCTATGGCCGCATGTACTATCTATTGTTGTATTCTAGCATAGGTGCACATGTCAAGTGATGGCAAAGTCCCTGTCATGTTTTGCTATTGCGACCACCACACCACATGAGAGCAGCTCAGAAGAGCATATACCACTCAGACAAGGGCATCTCAAATTGCCCAAAAACACAACCTAATTTGATCCCTCCCTTCAAATTGGCAGCTAAGCCTAAAGGTGAGTTCAAATATCTCAGCCCCTCCTTGTGACATGTCTGGCCTTTGTGTGAGAAGATTCAAAGTTGGAGGCAACATGAGCAACTCATATCTGGGTTCTTCGCATAAAAATAGCGCGGGTCATATAATCCGTAGTCGATTTAGATATGATAAACCTCAATCATTTTGTATTTTCTTGAATGAGGTGATGTTCAAAGGTGTGGTGTCATCAGATCAGAGAGACAGTCATCTGAAACTTGCATGTGTCCATCATCAGTAGGATTTATGATATGATGCAGGTAAATTACGATAGTTGAGTAGGCAAAATTTGGGATACTTTTTGTATGTCAGTGCTGATAGACATTAACGAAACAATATTGTAGTAGCATATCTATTATATAAAGAAGACATGATAAGAAAATCTTTATCACTAGCTAAAGATGTGCAGGCTGCAGCTTGTGTGTATGACAGTCTGACTAACATTGATGACAAGTATAAGTAAAGTCCCTAGATATTATGTTTGCAACAAGTAAAGGAAAAGGAAAGGGTGGAAGAACCAACGAGTGGTTAAAGGTTGGTAGTATTAGAAAGAAATGGTTATTTAGTGGAGTATTAGAAAGAAATGGTTATTTAGTGAACCGCAGAGAGACGCACGTGTGGAGCTGCCGGCTCACCAGCTCGCGAAAACGGCTCGAAAGGGTGCAGTGACGTTGAGAGGACAACGACAAGGAACGGACGGATACGCGGGACGAAGGGGGTCCGGGCGCGGAGTCGCCTTGCCAGCAGCGCCGGCAGGGCCGGCGACCATGGCAACGTGGCGCGAGGCGGAGGCGCTTCGTCGGTGCAGGCAGGCTAGCCCTCGCACGGTGGGTTTGGAGGAGGAATAGGCGGCGGCGGCAGAGCAACGGGGGAGGAGACAAGGGGTGTGGGTTGGAGGAGATGAAACCAGAGAGGGAGAGGTCGCGTGCATGGGTTCCCCACCGAGGCAGGTTAACGAGCAGAGGATCAACGGGTTTTCACCTTTTTTTCTCTCTTTCTATCGCCACAGTAAAAATCGACATGGACACAACCAGCTATCGCCCTTTAAGCGTACATTAATGTGTTTGATGGGATACCTCTTGAGTTCTGAAACTTGAACTAAGATTTTGAGCTTTCCTAGTACTCTCTTCGATCCATATTACTTGAAGTTGGTCTAGTACAACTTAGTTGGAAGGAGTAATAGCTAACATCTTTGGAATCACAGAAAAACATTGGTATATTATGACTAACGCCATACCTCACGATCCATCATAAGTTGACTACATGATAACATCGGTATATTATGCCTAACGCCATACCTCTTGATCCATCATAATTTGATTTTCCTGGAGTGCGTCACTGAGACTAATCAAGGTAATGATCCCAGATGTGAATATGCACCATTAAAGCATAAGGATCAAAGACTGGGAGATGGGAGATATAGGCAGACCAGTGATTCAGCTCTACTAAGGATACAAGCCACAAATATGGGAGATACTACATAAAGATGGTAATGAGTTGGACTGCTCTACAGATAAAAGTGAGCAAACTAGTATGTAAAGCTCATAAATTTTGGCAGGCCCAGGTACGCTGGGAGTAGGTAATAGAAACTAGTTATTCTTCTCAAACATGAAACTGCGCTAGGTCTGTTGGTTTACCTGGTGTGTTCGCCTTCTGGAGATATGTAGTTCGAATCTTGCTGCTCCAAACGATATTTATTTCTTTTCTCTTATAACACTGTTCGACTTTTTTTGGCGTCACCAAAAAAAATAAGGGTGTTATCTCGAAATATTTACCCCGACACACTGACAGGTGGGCCGCTGGCATGCCATGTAGGTAGGATGTACAATTGGATACAGTAGAATGCAATGTATTTGCACCGATCAACAAGTTAGATGACTGCAAATTCGTACTTTACAAGTTTTATCACCAATCTGAACCTGCAGCGCAAGTTGTATGACTACTAGTGATATTACCTCTAATACTACAATTTAGGAGATTTTATGGACACTTAGTTGCTCGAAATTTGGGAAGAAACAAAATGAGAGCGGGGCATACGTAGAAGCAGTGTTAACTAATTTATGAACAAATGAAATTGCTTTACTAATGTTAATAAGGAGATATGATGTACATGAGAATGCCAAAAGGCAAGAATACAAAAGGCCAAAGGCCATCATCAATATAACTCTAACCCCCCCTCTCAAACTCATGGTGGATCCACAACACTGAGTTTGGAGAGGTGAAATCTATGTTGCACTCTAGTCTGTGCCTTCATGAAGAAGTCCGCTAGCTGTAACTCAAAAGGCACATACTGAAGAGCAATAACATGATCTTGCACAGCAGCGCACACATAATAAGCATCAACACCAATATGTTTGGTAAGCTCATGCTTCACGGGGTCCCGCGCAATACTGATATCACTTGTACTGTCGGACAAGAGGGTGGTAGGTTTAGTAACAGAAACACCAAAATCCTCTAGTAGCCGTCGTAACCAAGTCACTTCTGTCGTCAGAAGAGCCATAGCTCTCAACTCGGCCTCTGCACTCGAACGAGAAACTGCAGTCTGCTTCTTCATCTTCCAGGCAATGAGAGAACCACCAAGAAAAACACATTAAGCAGAAAGCAAACGGTGATCCTTCGGATCACCGGCCCACGTAGCATCTGAATAGGCCTGGAGCTGTAATGAGCTGGAACGAGGAAAAAAGAGAGGACGAGAGATCGTGCAACGAAGATATTGTAGAACATGAAGAAGGTGACTATAATGAACTGAAGTGGGAGCGGAAACAAACTGACTTAGAATATGGACAGGATTGGAGATATCCGAGGAGTCACAGCAACGTAGACAAGACTCCCAACAAGATGACGATAACGCGTCGGATCAGACAAAAGCTCACCATCAGAAGCGCGAAGGTTAACATTGAGCTCCATAGGAGTCTCAGCAGTGCGCTCATCACTAAGAGCGGCACGAGCAAGAAGATCCTGGATATACTTTTCTTGAGAAATAGAAAAGCCATCAGAGGTGGAGGAAACCTCAATCCCAAGAAAGTAACGAAGGGGACCAAGATCAGACATAAGAAACTGCTCACTAAGATGGGCCTTGACAAAGGCAATATACTCAGAATCATCGCCAGTGATGATCATTTCATCAACATATAGAAGCAGGAGAGTGCGACCACGAGCAGAAAGGTGGAAAAACAGCGCTGGCTCATGAGCACTGGGCGAAAAACCAGCTGTTGTGACGACAGAGGCAAAACGCTCAAACCAAGCGCGGGGGGCTTGCTTAAGACCATATAGAGAGCGACGAAGACAACAAACCATGCCGTCAGGAACTGAATACCCAGGTGGTGGCTGCATATATACTTCCTCACGCAACTCACCATTAAGAAAGGCATTCTCAACATCAAGCTAAGACACAGACCAATGGCGAACAGAGGCCACATCAAGAAGTGTGCGGACAGTGGTCATATGGGCCACAGGAGCAAAAGTCTCATTGTAATCACGACCATGCTCTTGCTGAAAGCCACAAGCCACAACACGAGCTTTATAACGCTCAAGAGAACCATCAGAGCGAGTCTTAATCTTATAGACCCACTTACAAGTGATGGGATGAACATGGGATGGAAGAGAAACCAGGTCCCACGTGCCGGTGCGCTCAAGGGCAGCAATCTCCTCTGCCATCGCAAACTGCCATTCAGGATGAACAATAGCATCTCGATAAGAAGTCGGCTCAAGAACGGTCGAAAGACCATAGCGAGAAGGAGAATACCGGTCAGGGGGCGGACAAGGCCGAGAGCGAAGACCATAAGTTGGTTGAGAGGAGGAATACGACACACTAGAAGAAGAGGGCGCATCAGTAGACTCATCCACAACACGTGAACAATGGGTATAATGGAAAGGAAAGGAGGGAAGAGGTGGAATCACTGGAGGTGGAGACGGGGAATCTATCGACAAAGAAGTTGGGGAAGTGGAAGGTATCGGCGATGAAGGTGGAGAGTCATGCGATGAGGAAGGAGAAGAAACCGTAGGAGATGGCGGTGTCGGATCTGCAACAGCGGGACGAGGAGTAAGAATTTTGGGCACAGAGGGAGGTGTATTCGAAAATGTAAGAAAAGAGATGTCCTCCATGGAAAAGGCTGAGAAGGATGGACATGGGTAGAAGGGATGAGATTCATCAAAGGTCACATCCCAGGAAATACGCATCCGGCGACCGACCGGATCCCAAAACCGATAGCCCTTATGCTCATCATTGTATCCGAGAAAGACACACTCAATAGACTGAGCTGTCAGTTTGGTGCGTTCACGAGGGGCAAGAAAAACATAGCAAACACAACCAAACAAACAGAGGGCCGAATAATCGGGAGAACGACCAGAAAGACGTTCAAGAGGAATACCACCCTTTAGAGCAGCAGATGGTTGAATATTGATGAGGTAGGTGGAAGTGGTAACAGCCTCAGCCCATAAGTGAGGCGAAAGAGAGGCGGCGATGATCATCGCACGTGTCGTCTCAAGAAGGTGACGATGCTTGCGCTTAGCCACACCATTCTGAGCATGAGCACCAGGGCAAGAGAACTGAGCAAGAGTGCCCTGGTCAGCAAGGAATCCTCGCAGCGCATGGGAGATATACTCACCGGCTGAATCTGCGCGAAATAAACGAATAGGAGTGGAAAACTGGGTATGAACCATGGCAGCAAATTTTTTGTATATAGATAAGACCTCACTACGGGAAGACATGAAATAGATCCAAGTGTACCGAGAAAAATCGTCTATAAAGATAATATAGTATCGATGACCCCCTTTCGAAGCGAAGGGAGCTGGACCCCAAACATCAGAGTGAACGAGATCAAAAGGACGCTCGGACACTGACGCACTGTGAGGATGGGGTAGCTGAATCTGCTTACCAAGCCTACAACCCAGACAATCCAATGAAGCATTGCCGGAGACAGACCCCAGAACACCATAATGAACTAAAGACGAGAGACGAGAACCACATAAATGGCCCAGACGATGATGCCACTGCTGAAAAGAGCTGGTAGATGCAGCAACAGGAGTTGCAAGATTGGCGGCGGTGGCAGCGGAGGGAAGACGAAGCCAGTCAAGCTCGTAGAGACCATCAGAGCGTCGAGGGCCGGCACCAAGCAGAGCGCCCGTGCGAATATCCTGAACAGAACACGAATCAAAGTCGAGAATGACCCTACAACTAGAGTCAACAATCTGACCACCAGATATGATCTGCATGGTAAGTCGAGGAACATGGGCGACGGAGGGAACATGAAACGAAGAAGTGCTAAGAGTGCCTCGACTAGCTACAGGGAGGGGAGTGCCATCAGTAGTAAGAACACGAACTGGAGACTCGACGGGTCGAAGGGAGGTCAAAGTGGAAGAATCTTAAGTCATATGAAAAGACGCTCTAGTATCAAGAATCCATGGAGATGTACCTGAATGAGTAGACGGTGGTTTCTCAGTGCCAAAAGAGTCAGCCACAGAAACTACATAATCTGTCGGTGAAGAATCCCAAGCATCAAGCAGGCATCGCAGCTGCGCAATCTCATGCACAGAGAGGGACACAGGCGAAGATGTCGAGGTAGAAACACCTGCCGATGATGATCAGTCGCCACCACTCATGAAAGCCGCATGTAGAGTTGACCGAGAGTAGCGAGTCGACGTAGAACCGCATGTAGAAGCCACTGGGGGAGTCGAGGTAGAGCGGTCTCCGCCACGCGCGGAAGCCGCGAGAGGAATCGGCATATGGCGACAATCATCAGGTGCGGAAGTCGTGTGAAGAGTCGCCGAAGAACGACCAACACCGGCCAGTAGAGGCGGTGCAGTTACCGAAGGAGTCGACGTAGAGCGGCCAGCAGCACCGGCGAAAGTCGCAAAAGGTGTCGAAGTAGAGCGACAATCACCACCTCCAAGCGGGCGAGCACCAAGCACCGAGGAAAGTTGCATGTGCGAGACGGGATCAATGAATGCACCGTCGAAAAACAACGAGCTGCGAGGAAGAGGCGTGGCCGACGAAAGCATAGTACTTTTTTTCTGGAATATCCTATTTACCGCATTCTGCGTCAAAGAGTCGACGCTTCGCACAGAGCCAGCTATCGAGCGCTAACATTGGGCCGGCCCATTTAACGTGTTCCCGTAATTCCGATTTTGGGAACCTTCTAAAGTTTCCCAGCGAGTTTTTTCTGGTTTTGGGAATCTTCTAGAAGGTTCCCAAAACCATTCTTTTCTTTTTTCTTTTCTTTTTTTCTTTCCTGTTTCTCTTTTTTATTCGTTTCTTTTTTATTTTTCAAGTTTAATTTCAAATTTACAAAGGTTCATATTTCAAAAATTGTTCGGAAACTCAAAAAATTGTTCATGCTTTTAAAAAGTATTCATTTTTAAATGTCTGTGTTTACGAAAATTGTTCATAAATTCCAAAAATGTTCACATTTCTAATAGAAAATTCTGGATTTCAAAAAAAAATTTTGTTTTTCGAAAATTGTTCGGAATGTTTCTTTTCATTTTTTAGTACTTTTTAAATAATGACCAGGATTTCAAAAAAAGTTTCTGTTTCCAAAAATTGTTCACAAATTTCTAAAATTGTTCTCTTTTTCAAATTTTTGTTCATGTGTTCAAAATTCATTCCCGTTTCATATTTGTTTGGGATTTTCAAAAAAATTCTCCATTTCTAAATTTGTTCTAAATATTCAAAATATGTTCGTGATTTTGAAAAAATATTCTCCTTTTCAATTTTTTGTTGCACGTACTCAAAATTTGTCCTTGTTTCAAATTTGTTTTGGATTTTAAATTTGTTCCCATTTCAATTTTTTGTTCCACGTACTCAAAATTTGTTCCTGTTTCAAATTTTTCTTCCACGTACTCAAATTTTGTTCCCGTACTGAAAATGTGTTCCTGTTTCAAATTTGAAAATTTTCTTTCGGATTTTGAAATTTGGTCTAAAAATTCTAAATATGTTCATGATTTTAAAAATTGTTTCAACAACATTTGGAGAATTCTAATTTTTGACCCTTTTTTCCAAAAATTGTTCATAATTTCAATATATGTTCTCATTTTCTATTTTGTTCCAATTGTTTTCACAAAAAATGTTTGAGATTCCTCAAAATTGTACATGTTTCGACAAAATATTTGAGTTTCTCAATTTGGTTCAAAATTTGCAAATGTTCACATTTCAAAAAATTCTTCACTTTTCTGAAAAATGTTGAAATCTTAAAATTTTGTTCCCAAATGACTAAAAATATGTGGAACTTCAATTTTGGTTCGTTATTTGGAAAAACATTCAGGATTCCAATATTTATTTCTGTTTAGTGAAAAATTAAATTTTCAAAATTTGTTCAAGTAATTTAAAAATTGTGCGAAACTAAAAAAATAACCTTCACAAATATTAGTTCTTGTTTTTAGAAAATGTTCACAACTTTTTTATAATCTGTTTGAAGTCCCAAAACAAATTCGTGTTTTCTAAAAACATTTTTTGAATTTAAAATTTTGTTCACGTTTATTCAAAACTTTGTCTCGTGTTTTCCGAAATGTGTTCAATTTTGAAAAATGTATACACATACAGAAAATAAAATGCGACATGGCATATCCCGCAACTTAAAGATTAAATAAGGTCGCGATGCACTTTAATCTCAAATAACAGTTAGCTCTAGTGGCTAGTACCACTGGCTGAGGAGATGGACGTCACAAGTTCGATACCTCACATCGTCACCTTTTGTTTTCGCGATTTTTACAGAAACACAGTTCGCCGTTGCCTCTCAATGGGCCGGCCCAGTCGCACGGCTCCTGTGCGTCAAGCTGGCAATTAGCCGCAAAATGCGGCACATAGGAGCTCACCTTTTTTCTCTCTCTTTCTCTCTCTTTTGAAAATTGAATCGGGCGTCCAACTGAACACACCCGTAACAGGCCCAAGTCTCAGCTGGAACACGGATCAAAACGTGGCCCAAGACCCGTGTTCCAGCTGGAACACGAATCAGCGCCTTGACAGCAGCTGAGGCCCAAAACGTGGCCCGAGCTGCCACGCTCCAACGCACGTAGCGGCCTCGAGCCCTCGACACGGATCGATGCAGTTAGATCGAGGCAGACCCGTGTGCACACACGGCCGGGCAGCGAGATGGCGGCGAACGCGGACCGCCAGAGGAGACATGCGGCCAGATGGCGGCGAAGGCGGACAGCCGGAGGATACAGCGGTCAGATGGCGGCGGAGGCGGACTGCCGGAGGAGACGGGCGTTGACCGGGTGGGCCGCGGGATCCAGCGGACGAGTGGGCTGGAGCTCATTGACAGGATGCGCGAGATCCAATCTAAGGCGGACGAGCGCTGACCTGTGGAACGGAGAGACCGTGAGCCATCCGACCTGTATGTCGACTAGGTCCAGCGGCAGAATTGCAGGGCAGGAGGACCTGGACAGGATCACGCGGAGGTGTTGACCGGAAAGCAGAGCCGACGATGGAATCCAGTGGGAAGAACAACCAGTCGAGCGCCCTAGAGCTAGTGGACACAAGAGGCGGTGGCGTTGAGCTATGGTTGGAGGCACGGGAACACAACAATGGGAGGAACAGCGATGGCCGGCCAACGGACGGCAGCACAAGGTTGGATCGGAAGAGGAAGAGCACGAGTTGCGCGTGCTAAAAAAAACCCTAAAGCCCTGATTGGAACGTCGTTTCGTAGCAATATACCGTTGTAAAATATACGGACCTCCACCCGTCGTCTTTAATTCAAATGGAGCCGGTGAAATACACCTGAAAAATCAATACGGGTGTAAAAGTTTACACCGATACCAAGCGGGGCCTAAAGCTCTAATACCATGTTGGAATAGCAACTTGTATTACTAGGAGGCCAAAGCCACCATATATATAGATATACATGAGAATGCCAAAAGACAGAATACAAAAGACCAAAGACCATCATCAATATAACTCTAACAACCACTACCATGCGCTCGCAACTAGTAAGGATAGTGCATGCGCATAGGACTGTAAGGCATCAAGAAGAAACATGCAGCGTAGACCACTGCTGGAGCAGGGATGACAACCTGACCTCGCTCATAGTCGTCAAATAGAACTTGGTTGTATGGATTTGCTTGTTCTATTTTCACATTGTACTTTTTTTAGAGAAAAGGCCATAGCCCGACTTTATAGATAAAGCCACCAGGCAGAGTTAACAAGGGCCCAGACAACCAGCACAGAAATGCCAAAGTATCAAGCCAGAACACGAAGAAGGAAGTCTACGTACATGGCTCCCAGGCCAGTACACGGCACGCAGGCCGGAAGAGGATGAGATAACGTAGCAACACAACGACGTCTACGGGCCCGCTTGGTTTGGAAGGATGGAGATAGCAGAATTTCGGATCTTGGCCAACATGGCGTCAAATGCATCCCTGTCCTCCTCCTTAGTCAATAATCTCCACTGCTGCAGGAATATACAAGTCTTAAATAAGCAATCAGCAGGCTTAGCAGGAAAAACATGTTCGATAGTAAATTTATTCCTTGTCGTCCATAAGGACCAACACATGGCAGCAAAGCTGACCCAAAACAATCTCCTCTAGGCCCCAACCAAAGAATTAGCCAAGGCTCGTAAGTCCGCAAAGGAGGTCGGAGCCTAGGAGACATGCAACCATGATCTGATACAACACCAAAACAGCTTAGCCATAGAACACAGCAGTCAGAACCCGGACCATTACGTTTACGGATTTGGTCACCCGTAGGTAGACGCCCACGAGAGGCTTGCCAGAGAAACACTTTAATCTTAGGGGATGCAAGCTTTCCATATCCACTTAAATTTGGAGGTGATGGATCCCTCAATAAGTTTGCTATACAAGGATTTAACCGAGAAACGGCCAGAGGGAGAATGGGGCCACACAACTGTGTCTTCCTCCTCCGAGAGCGAAGGGAAGAGGGCAGCAAGACGCTGCCAATCTTCCAACTCTACAGGAGAGAGGGAGCGGCGCAGCTGAAGGTCCCAATTACTCAACGCAAGCTCAGAGATAGAGATCTGAGGGTTTGGACAGTAGGAGAATAAAACAGGGAAAGTAGAGGCCAGCGGAGAGGCTCCGCACCACCAATCGAGCCAGAACCTAGTAGATTTCCCATTGCCAACAACATACTTGACTAGGCCTTGAAAGGTAGGCCGAAGTTTAACAAGATCGCGCTAAAATTGAGATGCCCCAGACGCATGGCCAAACATAGGGCTACAGGAAGGGAAGTATTTCGCCTTTAAGATGTTGAACCACAAAGGCTTGTCCTGGGGAATGTTCATGATCTTCCACCACCATTTGATGATCAGGCATTTGTTCATAACCAGAGTGTTAATGATGCCCAGCCCCCCAAGGCTATTCACATTGTACTTCAGTAGCTCTTTATCTTACAAAATAAAGAGCGTGCGGTAGTGACCCAAATAATGCTACAATTACTCTCTGTCCTAGAATCTCTAACCTAGCTACCAGCTGGAATAGGTTTTTTTCCCCCTTCAACAACTGGTAGAGAAGAACAACCTGCATGACATAAGCGCGCCCCGCATGTGTGCTTTTCGTGGATTAATTAGGGGAGGCACCTATCAACTAATCAAGGAATTAGGCTTGCTTTAAGATTTGGGCCGTTGATGACGTGTTAAAATCTGGGGAGGGGCCAGAAGGGTGACTATGAGGCCCCGTCCAGTAGGATTTTCTTCCCTGCCGACACTAACCACCCTAACAAAGTACGGAAGGGAATACTACCAAACAGGGAGCTACGGACGCCAGCCCAGTCAGTCAAAAAAAAAAAAAAAACGGGCACCAGCCGAAAAGGAAACAACCACACGGCATCAAACCCCAGTGCGTAGAAGCATCAGTAGGGCGATAGGTTTATTTTTGATATATGGTACAATTACAACCGTAGCAGTACAATCTATCCTTAAGAGCATCTTCAACAGCCGCGGAACGCGCGACGCGCTAAAAAATAATTTGCGGCGCGTCCATCGTCAGGTTTGGCGCGGCGCACAGCGCTGGCTCTAGCAGCCGCGCTAAAATATACCCCACACGCACAGCTCCAGCAGCGCGCTAAAATGCAGCCCGCATATGTCCATATTTGTTTCATTTTGGACACAAAATAATAAATTTCACATAGATATAAAAATGATACAAAGATAGGGCCTCTTTGATTCGCAGGATTGTCAAAA
This sequence comes from Aegilops speltoides, assembly GCA_021437245.1. Taxonomy (NCBI): domain Eukaryota; kingdom Viridiplantae; phylum Streptophyta; class Magnoliopsida; order Poales; family Poaceae; genus Aegilops; species Aegilops speltoides. Next base: position 107,628,865 of record CM038147.1, read on the forward strand.
TGAAGGAATAGAAAAAATGCAGGAATAGGATGACATGTCCCTAGTATCCTACAGGGTTTGAAAGAATGTTTGATAGCGCAGGAAAAACAAAGGAATTCTACAAAGAGGTTTGAGTGGATGGAAATATTACTCCAAAATGTAGTACAAATGGATCCTATGAAAAAATTCCTAAGGATGCCGATCCTACAAATCAAACGAGCATCACAGAAAATATTCTTAAGGGTTCAAATCCTCCAAAAATCCTATGCAATTCCTTTGAATCAAAGGAGCCCATATTTTACATAGTTTATAGCATAGATAAACAAGTTCATAGCATAGATAGATAAAACCGAACTACAGTGCAACTATATAAAATTAAACTACAGTGCAGCTAGATAAACTACGGTGCAGCTAGAACTACTCCGAGTCCTCATCATCATCCTCATCCTTGTTGGTGTTGTCCGAGGTATCGATGCATATGTCCTCCCAACGTTCATCGTCTGACGTGAAGATCGACCTCCCACCTGCTTCAACGAAATCGCACTGCAATAGCACCAATGCCTTCCGCCGACGCCGGTCCGCCCGCTCCACGCGGCGCCTTGCCGTCCTCTCCGCCCAGTAGGCGCGCTCATTGGCAACGTCCTCCTAGTGGCTCCGGCGCCACTCCGCCAAGGCTCGCACGTCCTCCTTGGCGACGAGGAGGCGGCGCTGCAGCCGAAGGTGGTCCGCACGGTCCTGATCCGTGATCAGACGAGGCGGAGGGGCGACGGCATGCGCCTGTTCACGCGTGTAGACGTCCCGAAAGTTCATCTGCGACCGAGGCCTCTCTAGGCGCCACGCCGCCGCGTCGTACGCGCGGGCCGCCTCGTGCGCGCTCCGGAACGTGCCGAGGCCGAGCCGTGGTTGCCCGAAGATTCCCGGCGGCACGACGGCATGGTGGCGCGGTGGTGACAGGGCGCTGGAAGGGGCGAGGTGGCGAGGGGATGGGCACTGGCAGTGTGGTGAAGCATGTGGCGAGCGCCACATTTTATAGACGCGCGCGAAGCAGCGCGCCAAATCTACCGTGTGAGCAGCCACTATCTCGCGCGCGCGAGCAATCGCATCCCGCACGCGCTAGTTTCCAGTTTCCGTTGGAGCGCGTGAAAACTTGCCGCGCGCGCTAAAATGTCAGTTCACCGCGCGCGCGTCTTTTGTCTTGTCTGTTGGAGATGCTCTAAGCATGTAGCAACGCTTGTATACGGATAGTACATGCCTAAAGTACACACGAAGTATCTATATCAGCTGCTAGGTGATATATATATATATATATATATATATATATATATATATATATATATATATATATATGATGGACTGCTGGCTGTAATTGGATGCTTCAACCGGTCAGACGGCAGCCAGTGGTCCGACAGGGCCTCGGTCCAGCACACCGGCGTGCGTGAGCAGCGCCCAAAGGTGCGTGATGAACTCCCCTCCTCTCGCCATGGCCTCCAGGTGCGCCCGGGCCTTGGCGTCGTCACAAGGCGCGACGTACAGCATCATCTCCGCCCAGAAATCAGAGAGCACTTTCCACCGCAGCACCGGCCCCTCGATTTCATCAGTGAGCTGCCTCGCGAGCCGGCCCCCAAGCACGACAACGGACGCATGAGAATCATCACCAGCATGGTGGTGATCGGCGACAAGGCTCATCAGTTTCTTACACTTGGCCTCCATCGTGTTTGCCCCTGCCAATGAATTACACGCTTCGGCGATAGTTTCGCTGAGTATGAGCGCCGAGTCAGCGCTGTGGTCGGGCAAGAGGTTGGGCGCGAAGGCTATGAGGTACGCGCAGTACTCCGATAAACTGGTGGCCACCAAGTATGTGTCCACTAGACGTGTATCTTCTTTGGAGAGCGCTATGAGCTTCTTGTCTTCCGGATGTTGATCCAGTTGCTGCTTGCAGAAGGTTGTAGCAATGTGCCAGACCAGCATGGTGTACGTGGCCATTCCATTGCCAGCGGCGCACGCCCACGATAGCTGTTCATGGACACCATTTTTCCGCAGCGATCTTGCCCCGTTCGTCAGGTGGCCGTTGCTCCCGACGAGGGACTCAATGACTGCTTGCTTGACTTGTTCGGGCAGCTTGAGTAGCTTCCCTCTCTTGCGCCCCTTGCGTGTCTTGTCAACGAGGCACAGTGTCACATAGTGAAGACAATTGTTACTTCGACGGTCAAACTTGTTGAGGAGAGAGTATTGACCAAGCTTGTCCTCCCATGGCTGGAGCGTCTTCAAGCTCAGGAGGAGCCTGATGATCATATGGAAGAGCCTCCCCCCTCTCTGCAGCACAGGTCTGGTGACGTAGCTCCGGATCAACGCCACCTTGAGCCAACCAGACGCCATGTGCAGGTATAACTGGAACACCTCCAAGAATGTCACTCCTGCCATTAGGACAAGTGTGGTGTAGAGATATATGTCTGAGTGGTGCTCATTTTTCTTGAGAAGCTGGATGTGCGCAAAGAGCTCGTAGGTGAGCCACGAGCAGAGGATAACCATGGCCAGAGGTAGGCAGAGCGCGAAGAAGCGACCCTTGTGGTAGAGGTAAGGGTACGTCGTGTAGTACCAGTCATGGACGAAAGCAAGCTCTACCTCAATGACTCTGAATGCTCGCTCGTACGGCCTGCCTCCGGCGAGCAGGCCTTGGAAGACGAAATCACGGGTTTTCTCAAGCCCGGCCTCGGCGAGGGGGAAGCCTGCGAACCTTCGATTGAGCAATTTGGACAGGGCCATGGAGAGGCACACGTCCTTGAGCTGCAACCCTTTCTTGGGGTCGGAGCATAATAGGCTCCCCGTGCATTGCCAGATATGTTCAACGGTGGTGATCTGGGCGTAGTCCTCCTCCTTGTACCGCAACATGCGCCCGGGTCGGTATTTCTGCCTACGCTCGCCCCCAACCACGTACGGGTAGCCTTCCATGGTTATGGGGTTGAGCGCGGTAGGACTAGAAGGAAGCTGCTCCTGGTGCTGCATGTAGTCGGCGATGAGCTTGACGTTCTGGCAGAGCAGGTGGGACTTGCTCGCCATCCTCATGGATGTCAGCCGCGCATACGACTGAAGTACCATGACGAACAAGATGGCCCAGAGCGGGGCCTGCAGGTAGCGGGATTCGGAATCCTTGGGCAAGTAGACCACGGAGACGATGATGTACACCACCAACACCCCCTTGACGAGGTGCTTCACGTAGAAGCTCTTCCAATTGTCGATGTCGCTGAGGCTGCATGCCGCGAGGCTATCGGTCCTGCCGAGGAGCAGCAGCAGGCACACCGCCCACACGGGGAACTCGTCGACGTAGTACTCGGAAGACTGCATGAGTCCGAGGGTGTAGCTGACCAGCGTGTAGGAGAGCGCGTAGACTCCCGACACGATGGCATGGAGGAGCTTATGGCTCGACATCCGCCGTAAGGACCCCAGCACATGCAGGAAGAACAAGGCGAGCACGGCAAGGACGACGAGAACAGTTATTAATGTAACATAGTCGTGCCTGTATACATATAGAACACATGGTTCTGGGTAGGGAGAGGGACTCGGGACAAAATTCATATCGGCTGCAGCCATGGTTAAGTGGCACTGTATGCCACTCCTATACTTGACAGGTGTTTTCTTGTACGAGAGCTTCTACCTTTCCTTGCTGCTCGTTTTATAGCCAGCAGGCTGCAGACAGAGGAGGTGTGAACTTGTTAGATTCCCCAATGCGTGGCGTGGAGGTCGGGGGCATGGACGGCCCCACGTCAACTCTCCATCAATCCGGTAAAATCCAAGTCGTATTGGAGTACCCAGCAAAATAACTTATGCTCTGTTTGTTTCGGCTTTTACTTCTACATTTACAGCTTTTTTGTTTCATCAAAACACCAAAAAACTTCTAAATAAATGTCTTTTTGCTTCGGCTTTTGGCTTATACCATCATATAACAATATTGATTTGTAAGCGAAAAGTAAAAAAAACCCAATTTAGGACATTTTGTGTTTTTTTTTATCAAAATGAGAGTGAAAAAGCTGCAAAAGCAGAAGCAAAAATGCAAACAAACAGAGCCTTAGGGCATCTGCAATGGCGACCCGCAAATTCGTTTCCGCATCCGTGCGTGGACAGGGGGACCAGTCCACGGACATGGATGCGGAACGCCGCCATCCAATGCTATCTTGTATGTCCGTCAGTAACGGGCAATTTGAAATTCAAATTTAGTTTGATCCACACAGCGCGCCGGATCACACTAGTGCTGGATCACATGCCTCGATCACAACAAAAAAAAAGGTAAGTATGCTTAGCTTTTACATGCCCAAATCAAAAAAACGTTAGTCCGACAGTCCGTGCAATTTCCGCCTTGCCAGATAGGTAATCCCAACCATATGCTCCCCCATCAAGGTGTCATCGCCGCCGCGTAGCCAGCCTCCGCCTCCGCCTCCGCGTTTGCCCCCCCCCCCCATCGAAATCAACTCATCTTTCTGCCGTTGCCACGTCTGGTAGAGACTGGTTGCACGATCATTCTTGCGTTGGCATCCAAAGAGACCATATTCAAGGACAACATCTTGGCATCCTCTGCATTGGCTGCGATTTTTAACTTCTTTTCCTCGAGCTCGGCCTTTCTCTCTTCTATCATGGTCCTCATCTTTTTGAGCTTGAGCTTCTTGTCCGTTGCCTTGGTCAACGATTTGAACATCTCCGCCTTTTTCTCCTCCTTCATGTCTGACGCTTCATGCATGCCTCCTCCTTCTTCGCCAAGATGTTCTCGAACCTCCCCGTCAGCTTGGCCACCGCACATTCTTGCTTCGCCCTCTCCTCCTCCCACTTCTTCCCCCATAAAATTTTTCTAACCTTCTTCGGTGGTTCTTGGGTTGGGTCGGTAGGGTCGCCGGTTTCTTCCATGGTGGCTTGGGAGGCGGTCTTCACTGTGAAAAGGTTCCACTTCGTTTACCCATTCAACTTCATCCAACAATGCATGACCGTGAAGTTTTTCTTCTCCAACTTCTTGAACACCAAACAAGCATGAGAAGACTACAAAGTCAAACTATGCATATCCGGCTAGTGAGCAACAAAACTATGCATATCCGGCTGGTGAGCAATAAAACTATGTCCGGCTAGTGAGCGACAACACTATGCATATCCGGCTAGTGAGCAACAAAACTATGAATATCCAGCTAGTGAGCAACAAAACTATGCATATATGGCTAGTGATCAACTTAGTCTATGAATATCCGCATAGTGAACAACAAAATATGTGTATCCGACTAGTGATCAACAAAACTATGCATATCCGGCTAGTGCTTACTCTATGCATATCCGGCTAGTGAGCAACAAAAGTAAGAATATCCGGCTAGTGATCAACTTACTTGCTCGGTGGTTTGTGCATTGCTAGGCCACCGTGCGATGAGACACTTCAAGTGTCCGCAATACTTGGACACAGCCTCTTGGATGGTGTACTATCGATGGTTGAGGGACTTCGATTCACAATTGCAAATGACCGCGTCGGAGTAGAGGGCGAAATGCTTGTGTTCGTGGAACGAAATGTGAATGTTGATCCAAAATGTTGTGCCCTTGTGCTCCGTGCCATGAAACCAATCAAGCCTAGTGGCCAACCATGCATCGCAAAACAGCTTGTCTTCCTACATGTTGAAGCTTTCTCATCTACCCTTCTTCTTCGGATTGCCGGCCGCTGTATCATCCGGATCATCGTTCTTGCTGTCCTCCCCCTCCCGCGGCTGCTGTCCGGCGGCCCAGTATTGCTATTGCTCTGTGCCCACACCCGCCTAGGTGTAGGAACGTTGTTGCGGGTAGTTGCCAGACTGGGTGGGATCGGGGTCTTCCACCTGCCCATCCTCATAACCCCTCCTTCTTCGCCACCATCGTGGATGATGTTGCATCTCCCTATCCGGGTCGTCGTACGCTGGCTCCTCCGCTCTAGCATTGCAGCGAACAGCACGCGGGCAACCATCTGATCCCCACCCGTTGTCCGTACTCGGACGGGTTGCAGCGAAGAATACTCGGAGAAGAGTGGCGTCGCGTAAATACCAACAATGTAAGGCACCATACGGGAGGGTTCTGAGCAGCTTGGCGGCGTAGTAATACAGAGGCTTGTAATGCTCCGACCACGACGTCGTCTGTACTATGGGCGCGCTGGTCTGGCCGCGTCTGCCACAACCACCACGCCCGCCACGACCACCATGCCCAACGCCACCACCAGGCCCGCCGGAGGCCATCCGCTTCTTGAGCTTCTCCTCCTTTGCGGCCTTTGCTTTGATCAGGCGAGTTTGCCGCATGGCGGAACTGATCTTCCGGGCGAGCGTGATGCTCGGATCCTCTGCCACCTCCATCTCTAACAGGTTCCTGGACGGTTCGATGTGTTAGCAGCGGGAGAAAGGAAAGGGTGGGAGAAAAGGGCGGGAATTGGGTGGGGAGCGGCGGGGATGGAAGAAGAGTGTGGGTTTTTTGACGCGCAATCAGTGCGGGTTGCTTCAAAAGCGCATGCTCCAGCTTCCTTTGGGGGTGGGCCGGGGGGGGGGGGGAGAGGGTGAGAGAACGACGTTTCTCATGTCAGGACTCCCACAATCCCCCTCCCCCCATGTTTGGTTCCGGTTTGTAGGAAAATCATAGTCTAGACCGCGCCGCAGACTGATATAGGACTGCGTTGGATGGCTTCCGTGGTCCAGACAGCTGAGTCCGGACGGATGCGGGCGGTTTGAGGATCGGCGTTGGAGATGCCTTTATACCCGTTTCTTCTTACTCTGCATATAAGACTTGTCTGAAGTCAAACTTTGTTACCTTCAACCAATTTCGTAGAAAATAATATTAACATGCACAATACGAAATCAATATCATCAAATGCATTGTGAAATTAATTTTCATATTGTATATTATGTTAGTATTGTAGTTGTTGATATATTTTCATACAAATTTGATCAAAGTTTATAAATTTGATTTCATACAAATTCTTATATGCCATTTATAAATGAAACTTAGATAGTACTCCCTTTGTTTCATAATGCAGTGCCTATAGATTTGTTCAAAAGTCAAATATTACAAACTTTAATCCACATTTATAGAGAAAAATAGGTACATCTAGAATCTGAAATGCACATCATTGGATACATCAAGAGCCATATTTTCATAATGTACATGTTTGGTATTGTAGACGTATGCAGTTTTCTCTATACACTTGATCAAAGTTGACAAATTTTGATTTTCAGGAAAATCTATATACATTGTGGACATTGTGAAATGGGGGAGTCCGAGAGAGGCATTAATTCGTGATGTTTTCCTAGATGCCTACAGACCCCACGTCAGGCCAATCCTACTAACAGGAGGAAACAAGCTATAGGTCAAGGCGTCAAGTGCAAGTGGCCGAGTGGCGCCACTGTCACTTCCTGTTGAACGGTGACAGTTTCGGATTTTGCCCAAGACCCTAGTTGACGTAGTAAACCAATGCCTCGGTTGCCAGTGATTCAGTCAAAAAAGAAAAGAAAAGAAGATGCACCTCATTTGAAAAAGAAATAACTCCGTATGCCCGCATGGGACAACGACTTGACGCGTGAAAGCTGCGGCAACGACCGAGCCGAGGGGATACGGTCCACACATCCATCATGGAGATAGTCACTGTGGCAACGACTTGACGCGAACGGTGGCAGATTTCGATGCGGTACTTCATAGTCTCACGTTATTTTTTCTTTAAAGACATATAAATATAATAGGACTCTTAGGACATTTCTAACGCCAACCCGTAAATTTCCTCGTCCGCGATTTGGTTGACGCCATCCAACCGTAGGCGCATACATTGCAAAATCTATTTCAATAAACCGGATGTAATTCGTGCAAACCGGACATATTTCATTCAAGTTCTAATATAATTTACAAAAACTGAATAATGTTTTGACCATCTTACTAAAAACTATTAAGAAACCACTAGACCCTATATTGGACGACCACTTCGTAAGCGCCGCTGCCCTGTCCAGCTGCATCGTCGTCGACGTCAGCAATTTCATCGTCGTCGACGTCAGCAATGTCATCGTCGTCCTCGTCGTCCCTCCAGCGGCACAAGGATGTCGGAGGTCCGCAGCTGCCTGACGCTCGCAGAGGAGCCACACCATCTCTTACTGCGCGGTGCGAAGGGCTGTCGTGACCACTGCTCAAGGCACTCTAGCGGTGAACTTGTCCCTGCCGGCAATGGTGGAGCAGTCGCTAATCGACCTCTCCACGTCGATCTTGGCGAGCCGGCAGTCAAGGCGGCGGTGGCGCCTGGTGATGGGGTCGCCTACTAATGGCAGGGTCAAGGACTTGGTATCCTGGCCCACCTAGGGCCCCATACACTACAAAAAATCCAGTTCCGTGGTGATACGTCTTTGTCAGAATAGGTTGACGATGACATGTACCTAGGGTAGGGTCCTAGGACTGACCTACATGCCCTACCCAAGGACACTAAGAAGTTAGAAAGGGGGTACCGACTGGAATGACCAGTGCATGCAAGTCACTCGACACAAAATCCACTCAGGTACACCATCTCCACTCGACCACAGTTATTCACTCGGAGTACCTGGTTTCACTCGACCAACAGAAGACCTAGAGTCACCTCAGGATGGCAACGGTGAGGCAATCACTCTGCCGCTATAAAGATCATTAATTACGGGTGTTAACAGTAACGTTCCCATCTTTATTCTCTCATTGAACCCTTGCGTAACTGTGTGATAAAAGGGGCCAGCGGGCTCTATATAAGCCGCCCCTCTCCTCCTACACAGGGGTTCGCATCCCCTGTAACTCAACCCTCCAATCAAACAAAGCTCCTGCAGCACCAAGATGTAGGGCTATTACCTCCTCCGAGAGGGGTCTGAACTCGTAAATCTGAGTGTACAATCTCGCCGTAGCTAGGTCCTGCCCTCTCCTACGTACCCCCTACCTCTACTGTCAGATCCGTTCCCACGACAGTTGGCGCCCACTGTGGGGCAGGCATCTAAGCGACTTCCGGCGAGGTTGCGTTCGTCAAACTCCATCGAGATGGTTTCCGGCGGCGGACTGTCTCTCGGTCGCGAGATCCGTCTTGACTCACTCAGCTTCATAGCCGACGATTTAGCCTGGCTCCAGGAAGCTCCCCTCGACGTCGAGGCACTCCCCACTTGTGGGGCGGCACACTTCCGTGCGAGTACCTGTGGCGTCCTCTTGCGACAGCCATCAACTCAGTATCGGTCGGCTCCGGCGGTGTCTTCCCTCCACGCTGCTCGCCGTCGCAAGCAATCCGCACGCTCATGGCTCCAGCACTGGTTGAAGCATTGCTGACCCACAAGTGTATGGGGTCAATTGTAGCTCTTTTCAATAAGTAAGAGTGTCGAACCCAACGAGGAGCAGAAGGAAGTGACAAGTGGTTTTCAGCAAGGTAATGTCTGCAAGTGCTAAAATTATAAGTAGCGGAGTAGTTTGGTTGCAAGATAATTTGTAACGAGCAAGTATCAATAATAGTAACAAAAGTGCAGCAAGGTAGCCCAGTCCTTTTGAGGCAAAGGACAGGCCAAAACGGTTTCTTATGATAAGCAAAGTGTTCTTGAGGGTACACGGGAATTTCATCTAGTCACTTTCATCATGTTGACTTAATTCGTGTTCGGTATTTTGATAATTTGATATGAGGGTGGACCGGTGCTTAGGTGATGTTCTTACTTGAACAAACATCCTACTTATGATTAACTCTCTCGCAAGCATCCGCAACTACGAGAAAAGTATTAAGAATAAATTCTAACCATAGAATTAAATTTTGGATCCAATCGGTCCCTTACGGAATATCGCATAAACTGGGATTTAAGCTTCTGTCACTCTCACAACCCACCATCTAATAACTACTCCACAATGCATTCCCTTAGGCCCAAATATGGTGAAGTGTCATGTAGTTGACGTTCACATGACACCACTAAGAGAATGGCAACATACATACCATTAAAATATCGAACACATATCAAGTTCACATGATTACTTGCAACATGATTTCTCCCGTGACCTCAAGAACGAAAGTAACTACCCATAAATGATAAACATGCTCAAGATCAGAGGGGTATTGAATAGCATAATGGATCTGAACATATAATCTTCCACCAAATAAACCATATAGTAATCAACTACAAGACGTAATCAACACTACTAGTCACGCACGGGCACCAATCTATAGTTTTGATACAAAGATTGAACGCAGGAGATGAAGTAGGGTTTGAGAGGAGTTGGTGCTGTGAAGATGTTGATGAAGAAAGCCCTCCCCAAGATTGGAGAGTTGTTGGTGATGATGATGAAGATGATTTCCCCCTCCAGGAGGGAAGTTCCCCCGGCGGAATCGCTCCGCCGGAGAGCAAAAGTGCTCCTGCCCAAGTTCCGCCTCAAGGCGGCGGCGCTTCATCCCGAATGTCCTCCCCCTTATTTTTTTTCTAGGTCAAAATGACTTATATACCAGAAGATGGGCACCAGAGGAGGGCCGAGGAGGGCAGCACTCACCAGGGCGCGCCTGGGCCACTGGTACTTATTTGCTCCAATGTTCCTTAAATATTCCATAAAAAATCCTCGGGGAGTTTCAGCTCATTTGGAGTTGTGCAGAATAGGAAGCTTGGCGTAGCTTTTTCAGGTCCAGATTTCCAGCTGCCAGAATTCTCCCCTTGGTGCATACCTAACATATTATGAGAGAAAAGGCATTAGAATTACTCCAAAAAGCATTATTATACAATAAAACAACATAAATAACAGTAGGAAAACATGATGCAAAATGGACGTATCAAGCATGCGGTGGCTCGCCAGTCATCCACTTTTTAGATCGCGGTAATCGAGGCTGACGAGTCCCTTTATGGTATGTTCGATCTATTGTCCGGCCACTCGGATACACTTTCCGAGTGCAAAAGCAATGACTCTACACTGGAATTCCTGGTGGTTGGCACCTAGCGTAGCCCACCCGGATTTCTCCGCGGCGGGGGCAAAAGCGGCAGTCCATCACACGGCAACGACGAGTACTACCCACAGGCCCTCACTACAGAGCAAAGAGAAGACTGCATCACAGAAACAAGCAGACCCTTCAGACCCCCATTGTTGTGGAGAGTGCCGAGGCTCAGGCTTCGGAATCCGCACGCGTAGCCACTCTGGCTGAACGTGCGCGCCTAGAGGATCTCCATAAGTCACTCAAAGACCGCGCTCGCAGGCCGCCCCAAAATCCCAGTCAACGGCAGCGACAACTCTTTCCGAGTGGATAGCATAATGCGTATCAGATATTTCGCACTCCATTCACAATGTTGCTGTTGCTGCGCGGATTGCAAATTCCATCCAGCCGTCCCGATCCGAAGCGAGGGAAGGTCTCCGGCAGATCCAAGCATTGCTTAGAGCAGCTGGGGAACAGAACTCAGCCGTTTCCCAGTCGGGCAACATGATAGACAATAGGTACGTCAAAGCGGACACGGTCCAGTCTACTCACAGCCCAAGATCGCCTCCGCGGCATGAAGATCATGGTTATCGCCAGGACCAGTACCTGGATCGAGGCCACGGGCAATTTGATCCTCGTCCTCACCATGATGACCGCCGTTGAGTGCCTACAACCCCTCCAAGGGGTGGTTCAGTATCTTGCCCGGGTATGATGACACGACCTTTTGTCTGATGTGGCGGACAAATCCAGTTGACCCTCGAGAGTCTGGGTTCGATGCAAGGTCAGTCCTCATGCAGAGCCTGGTGACAGGGGCAGAGCTCATCGAGAGGGTCAAGATAGAGATCGTCCGAGTGGAAGTGGTGTGTTTGTCTCAGGGCCCGAGTGTTTCAGCAGGGCCATACGAGCCGCTGAGATACCACCCAATTTTAGGTTAGCCACAGGCGTGAACAAATTCATTGGTGAGTTGAAGCCAGACACCTGGTTGGAGGATTACCGAGTGGCTATACAGATTGGTGGAGGCAATGATGATGTTGCCATGAAACACCTTCCCTTGATACTCGAAGGATCAGCCCAAGCATGGTTAAACTAGTTGGCTCCTGCCAGCATCTATTGCTGGGAAGAATTGTCTCGAGTGTTTATCAAAACATTCGAGGGCACTTGCAAGTGGCCGACTGGACTGATTGAATTGTGGCACTGCGTCTAGAAGCCGAATGAAACCTTGAGGAATTATATCCAGTGTTGGACCACACTTCACCATGTGGTGGAGAATGTTTCAGAACACCAAGCAGTCTACGCCTTCAAGGAAGGGTCCAGTATAGAGAACTCATCCAGAAATTTGGTCGGTTAGGAACATTGACCTTGAACCGAATGATGGAGATAGACACTCGGTATGCAAATGGCAAAGAAGAGGACCGACTCCACAGTGGCAACGGAAAGACTGTAGACCCTGACATCGGATGCGGAAATCCCAGTCAGAAATAGAAGTGCAAAGCTGAGGCCGCTGGTCAAACAGAAGCAACAGTAGTGACTACACAAGGCAATTTCAAAGGGAAGGCCAAGGAACAGTGGGTTCCCAAGAAGAAGAGAGACCAGTCGGGCCAGGCCGTCTTGGATCTACCGTGTGCCATTCACACGAATATAGACGAAGAGGGTACGTAATTTTACCCAAGCATACCACACGACAGTGCAGACTCCTTATTCAGAAGTTCCGTGAAGGCCAGCCAAGTGAAAAGGGCTCTGACAAAGACGATAATGAAGAAAAGGCAGAAGATTACCCGAAGGTCAATGCCACTCTGGTTATTTTTGCTGATGTTGAGAGCAAAAATCGACTGAAAGTCATCAATCGTGAGGTGAACATGGTTGCCCTGGCGACTACGGCATACCTCAAGTGGTCAAAGACCCCCATTACCTTTGACTAGTCGGACCACCCACCTCATGTTGCTACCCCTAGGCGGCAAGCACTGGTAGTTGATCTAGTCGTGGGAGGCACTAGGTTGCACAAAGTTCTTATGGATGGCGGCAGTGGTTTGAACATTCTTTATGCTGAAACTCTCCAGGGGATGAGCATTCCGATGTCCCGACTGAGTGAAAGCAACATGTTGTTTGACGGAGTTATCCCAGGGAAAAAAGCAAAGTCACTCGGTCAGATTGCTTTGGATGTGGTTTTTGGTGACTCAAAGAATTTTCGGAAGTAAAACTTAATGTTTGAAGTGGTGGATTTTCACAATGCCTATCATGCTATTCTGGGCCGACTAGCTTATGCTTGCTTCACGGCCCGTCCGTGTTACGTGTACCTTAAGCTGAAGATGCCCGGACCCAAGGGCGTGATCACCGTCACTGGGAATAGGCAGAGAGCCGAGGAATGTCTTCAGCAGGGATCCAAAATTGCGGATGAGGAGATGGCAGTAGTGGAATTGGAAGAGTACAAGAAAAATGCCAATCCGATTGATTTGCTCCACTCTAAGAAGCTAGCTTCTGAGTCTACTTTTCAGTCGGCAGGAGAGACGAAGCAAGTTCACATTCACCTAGAAGATCCCATAGCTGCTCCGACCGATATCTCAACGAGACTCAATAGCAAATAGGAAGCCGCGCTCATCCAGTTCCTCCGTGAGAACTGAGACATGTTTGCATGGAAACCATCCGACATGCCAGTGTTGGGAAATGTAGCATGCAATTTCAAAAAATTTCCCACACCCACACAAGATCTATTTAGGAGATGCATTGGAACGAGAGGGGGAGAGTGTGTCCACGTACCCTCATAGACCAAAACTGGAAGAGTTTGCTCAACTTGGTTGATGTAGTCGAACGCCTTCTCGTTCCGACCGATCGAGTACCGAATGTACGACACCTCCGAGTTCTGCACATGTTCAACACGATGACGTCCCTCGAGCTCTTGATCCAGCAGAGGGTCGAAGGAGTAGATGAGTTCCGTCACCACGACGGCGTGGTGACGGTGATGGTGATGTGATCCACGCAGGGCTTCACCTAAGCACCGTGACAACACTTCTGAAAGAACATGCGGTGCCCCCATGTTTGGTTTTGTTAATTGATGAAAATCTCTATGGACTAATGGTTGCCTTGAGTTATATTTGAAGGGTTTGTCCATAGGCTTTTCTTGGAGTCCATTTGTTGGTTTCAAGGAGAGTTTGTGATGACCACGGTGCTATTAAGGAATTATCCAAAGATTGGTCATGTCAGTGTTGAGCTTATTGCAAGCATGTCTTGAAGAAAAAGATTGCGTGATCATTCATGTCTACCTTCAAGACATCATTCGAATGAAGAGAGTTGGAAAGATTCAACACACAAAGCGCACAAGATGTATCGAGGGATCAAGTGATCCCATGGTATGGTAAGCATTGTCCATTACGCTTTGTGTGCTAACCCATGGTCTTCGTGAGAGTTCTTTGTGGGGTTATTTGCGGTGTGCAAGTTCAAGTGATGCATCACGAAGAGATCAAGTGCTTGAAGCTTGCCGTCCATTGTGGTGACAATGGACTTGTGAAGATGAGCGGAAGAATGTCTCACCCATAGTGGAGTATGGGGGAGCAATCAACTAGTCTTCATCGAGCCAACGCAATCAAGAAAGGTGGTCCATCTTGAGGAGGAGTAGATCGTCATCATCTAGCTCAAGTGGACTTTGTGCAAGGCAAAGGTTTGCCCTTGATAGGTTTTCTATTTTACGGTCTCATGGTAGTTGTGGGAGACCGGGTTATAGGATCGATTGCCGTACTATCAAGGGGGCTCTCGATGAGTTGCTTGATCGTATCGTTAGTAGAGAGCTCAAATCATTGCATCCTTGCATCATCTTTATTGGTTCTTGTTTGGTTCTTCTCCTTGTGAGATTTGGAGCTTTTGGTCATTTTCATGACAAGCTCGAGTTCATCAGCGGAGTCTACATGCATCTTCTATGATGTTTTCGATGTTGGAGGCTCTGCCGGTTCTTCTCTGTTGGAGGTTTCTATCCTCTCTTGTTAGGCATACCTCCCCTGCCTCTGTTGGAGGTTCTTCTCTGTCGCTGTTTTGATGCTACTCGTCTTCCTCTATCCAACAAGCTTGAGTTTGCTCAATTCGGAGCTCATTTGCAGTAGTTATGGCAGTTCTGGTTTTAGTGTCTCCCTCTGTTGTCTCTCTGCAAAATGAAGGACTCCTAGTGTTGCTGATTTGGGGCATGCGGTAATCTTGCTCTCGGAGCGGTAGTACCATGAGCCCTTCTTGATAATACCGCCTGTGGGAGCGGTAGTACCGTAACCTCCGGCCAGCGCTTGTTGCCGAAGCGGTAGTAGGGGCGGATGTAATTTTACATCCGCGCCCTCTGTGTAGTACCGCGCCACGAGCCTTGTAGTACCGTGGGCTCTAGCCAGCTTAGCAGCATGGCGGAAGTAGGGGCGGATGTAATTTTTACATCCGCGCCTGCTGTGTAATACCGCTCTTCGTGTCTTGTAGTACCGTGCGGAGTTTTCGTGGGTCCTCCTCGGCGGAAGTAGGTATGCGAAGTAATTTTTACGACCGTGCCTTCTCTGCGCCTAAGTGTTGACTGCCTTACGGTAGTACCGCTCCGGTGGTTCTATCGCTCGTTGCCCTGTGCAACAGGCCTTCATCCGCCGAGCTGCACATGCGGTAATCGCTACTGCAGCGGTAGTACATGACCAATCATGTAGTACCGCAGCTCCCTGCGGTAGTACCGCGTCGTGCGGGCTGAGTGAGGGGATAACGGTTGGATTTTCTCCCCTCCTATAATAGGGGGTCTTCTTCCCCATTGGGATATTATCCTTTGAGCTCGTGTTCTTCCCCCATTGTTGACCTTCTTCAAGCTTGCTAACTCTCAATCCCTCCATGGATTCTTGCTAGTTTTTGAGGGAAAAGAGAGAGGAGATCTAGATCCACATTTCCACCAATCACTTTCTCCTCTATGTGAGGGGAACCTCTTGGATCTAGTTCTTGGAGTTCTTGGTGTTCTCCTTGTTGTTCTTCCTCTCATTTTCCTCCCTAGCATTAGTTGCTTGATGGGATTTGAGAGAGAAGGACTTGGCACTCCGTGTGCCCTTGCCATTGCATTTGGTGCATCGGTTTGAGTTCTCCACGTGATCGTGGAAGTTACAAGTTGAGAAGCTTATTACTCTTGGGTGCTTGGTGCCCTTGAGCTTGTTCATCTTGGGTGCTTGGGCGCCCTAGTCGGTTAGTGGTGTTAGGAGCTCAATCATTGTGGTGTAAAGCTCCGCAAGCGTCCGGGTCTCCAATTAGGTTGTGGAGATCGCCTGAGCATTTTGACGGCACCGTGACCGCCCCAAGGGTTGCCAAAGTGTCTGGGTTCGGTGACCGCCCCAAGGGTCGCCATTTATGCGGGTTGGTGACCGCCCTCAAGGGTTCCTTAGTGGAATCACGGCATCTTGCATTGTCGAGGGCGTGAGGAGATTCTGTGGCCCTAGTGGCTTCTTGGGGAGCATTGTGCCTCCACACCGCTCCAAGCGGAGATTAGCATCCGCAAGGGTGTGAACTTCGGGATACATCATCGTCTCCTCGTGCCTCGGTTATCTCTTACCCGAGCCCTTTACTTATGTACTTTACTTTGTGATAGCCATATAGTTCTTTGTCATATATCTTGCTATCACATTGTTGCTTATCTTGCTTAGCATAAGTTGTTGGTGCACATAGGTGATCCTAGTTGCTTTAGGTTTTGCGCTTGACAAATTAACCGTTAGGTTTATTCCGCATTTGTTCAAGCCTAAACCGTAATTATTTTAAAACGCCTATTCACCCCCCCTCTAGGCGACATCCACGATCTTTCAACTTCTATGACGATAATTGTGACAAAACCCGGTATCATCATAGATGTGGTGGTCTCCTACTTCTATGACAAAAAATCATGACAGAAAATGGGCTTTTCGTCCTGGGCGGGCCGGAAACGCAGCTGCATGACATTCTTTGGGCCGTCCATGATGGAAAAAACCGTGGTAGAACCAAGGGCGAGGAAAATATCGGGGAGTTGCCGGTTACGGTGGGTGGTCGGGGGCCGAGCGATGCGCATTTCTATCGTACCGTACGCGCGTGGGTGTGAGACGTTGGGCTCTAACTAAACCCGAGCGAGGCGTTGGGCTCTAAATGAACCCGAGCGATTGCACTAGCTATGTTACTGAACCCGAGTGATTCCTTTGCTACTGCTGCTAACTGAAGCCGATCGAACCATGCTGCCGCCTTCCCTTGATGAACAGTGAGCATTGCTGGGGGGTTTGGATGAACAGTGAGCGTTGCTGGGGGGTTGGGATGAACAATTCCCGGTGGGGGTGGATGAACAGGACCCCGTGGTGTTGCCTCTGGATGAACAGGACCCCGATTGATCGAGCCGGCTGGGGCTGGATGAACAAGACGACCCCGTGGAGGGCTGGATGAACAAGACGACCCCGTGGAGGGCTGGTTGAACAGTAGCCGGTGGAGGGCTGGATGAACAGTAACCCATGGAGGGGTGGTTGAACAAGAGCCCGTGGAGAGGGCTGGTTGAACAATAGCTGGTGGTGTAGCGCGTGGTGGAGGCTAGATGAACAGGAGCCCATGGATGAACAGTCGTAGGTGGAGGCTGGAGGAGGTCGACGGTGGAAGAACAGTAGCCCGCGGAGGCTGGAGGAAGTCGACGGTGGAGATGAATAGTATCCCGTGGAGTCCCGTTTTGCGGTACACCACACCCCTCCCGATGAACAGGACCCCCGTTTCGACCGTAGCGCTCCAACACAAGTCTGTTTCCTCCATTTTGTGGTACGCCACACCCCTCCCGATCAACAGGACCCCGTTTCGACCGTAGGAGGTCCAACACAAGTCCGTTTCCTCCATTTCGTGGTACGCCAGACCCCTCTTGATGAATAGGATCCCGTTTTGAACGTGGCCGGTCGAACACAAGGCCGTTTCCTCTGTTCTGCGGTACGCCAGGCCTCGTTTCCATCGGCTGTTCCGTCCGAGCCCTCCTGATGAACACGACGACGCATTCCGTTCTGACCCAGCCGGTTGGCTCCCCATGAACATGAAGACGACACAGTTTCTCCGTTCTGACCCAGCCATGTACACGAGCCTTGGCCATACGTATGCGCGAGTAGGCGTCCGAGACCCTGCCCGTATGTATGTACGTGGCCGTATTTACTTTCTTGCACCCTGGCTATTGTACGTACGTGTATATGCTATGTGCGCGCCTCTACTACGACATGTGCGTGCCTCTACTACGACACGTGTGCGCCTCTACTACGACACGTGCATGCCTCTACATCGACCAGTATGTACGTACACGTTCGCGACCAGAATGACAACGCTATGTACGCTTCGAACAGGTGGATCCCGACTGTCAAGCACTTCCTTGCGTGCGAAGATGTAGCTGGTGGGCCCCAGCAGTTAGGGGGGCGAATCGTTTTTTCCCGGACGCACTTCCTTGTGTGCGAAGATGTAGCTGGTGGGTCCCAGCAGTCAGGGGGCAAACATTTTTTTGTGAAATACGGTTGCCCGTTCGGTGGGTCCCTGCTGTTAGGTGGAGGAATCATTATTTTCCGCGTAATAAAGAGGCACTTCCTTGCTGCGGCCGTGGACCCAGCTGTCAGCCTCTCCACGTAGAGTACTCTTCCAATGGAAGTCGGTCGTTGACCACATTGACCATGCCGCGCCGAGAGCACCAAGGCGGTGGACGACGGCGAGGCCTAGGAAGGGGACAATGCAGAGCCGGGGAAGACGCGACAGTGGATGCCCATGCGAAGAGGAGTATGAGGGTTCACTGGTTCGGCTGCGGTGTGAGGCTGCCATCGCCGCAGAATAATAGGGGGTGTGTGTGAGTAGAGGGATGGCCTGGCCAGCAGTGGGAGTAGTAGGGGGCGGTGAGGCCTCCGCGGCATCACAGCCGGCCACGGGAGGCAGGAGCACGTGGCACGACCTGCGCTAGTTTGGGCAGCTGGAGCAAGAAGACTAGAGGTTGAAGAAGCACTACGACCGTTGGATGGACATCGTACGGTCACTGGAGCTAGAATCGTTCATATATTGACTAAGTTGACAAAGCCCTCTATCCCCGTTAACTTAGTAGGCCCACAAGTTAGCCTCCCACTATGGTGGGTCTCAGCTGGCAAGGGGTATTCATTTTTTTGTGCGCAATAAGGAGGCACTTCCTTGCAGGTGAAGATATAGTTGGTGGTCCGACCTTTCAGCGGAGGGAACATTTTTTTCATGAAATACAGAGGCCCTTCCGGCGGGTCCCAGATGTCGTGTGGAGGAACTAAAAGTCCTAGTATCGACTAGAGGGGGGGTGAATAGGCGGTTTTTATGAAAGTCTTCAAAACTTAGAAGTTTCAAAGAAAAACAACAGAAATGACCTAATTGATATGCAGCGGAAGATAAACTACCCTAAGCAAGCTATAGTCAAGTATGTAAAGATGTGAAAGTATAGGACTAATAGCAGCTAAGTAGTAAGGATCAGGATGGAAGATAGTATGAAGCCAATCAACATTAGTAGTCAAGCAATGAAGTCAAACAGATACACAGATAGGCAAAGACTTCACGAAGACAAACTTAAGTAAGGATGGAAAGGGATAGAACCAGTCACTTGTTGAAGACACAGGATTTGTTGGACCAGTTCGATTCTTTGTGACAAGCTGTCGTCGTCCAGTTAGGGAGGCTGAGATTTAACTTTCGAAGACCGTGTCTTCACCTTATCCCCTTGAGCTAAGGACACCCAGTCCTCGCCCAATCACTCTGGTAAGTCTTCAAGGAGACTTCCAAACCTTCACAGACTTCGTTCACCGACAATCCATAATGACTCTTGGATGCTCGAGAACGCGACGCCTAACCATTTGGAGGATTCACGATCCTCAAGTGTAATAAGTCTTGAGTCACATGATGAGAAAGACTTGATGATGCCTAACACTCTTTGGCTCTGGGTGTTTTGGCTTTGTCCTTGCAAGGATTTCTCTCTCTCAAATGCTTCGAGGTGGGTTGCTCTCAAACGACAAAAGCCGTGCACAAACTCTGAGGAGCCACCAATTTATGGTGTAGGGGTGGGCTATTTATAGCCACTAGGCAACCCGTCCTGATTTGTCCAAAATGACCCTGGGTCACTAAGGAACTGACACATGTTCCAACGGTCAGATTTCAAACACACACGACAACTTTACTTGGGCTACAAGCAAATCTGACTCATCCAGCTCTGGATAAGATTTGCTCTCATTGTCTTCGCTCGAAGACATAGGATTTGAGTTGAGCATCACTTTAGTCACTCTGACTTAGTTCACTTGGACCCCACTTAACAGGACGGTGGTTCCTATGACTCAACAAAGAAGAAAAGGAAACAACGAAACCACACAGTCTTCGCGCACCATAGTCTTCACGTAATGTCTTCTCATGTCATAGTCTTCAATATGAATATCTTCTCATACCACCATTGTCTTCAATGTCTTCATACATTTTTAGGGGTCATCTCCGGTAGGTAAACCGAATCAATGAGGGACACTACCTGCGTTATCCTGCAATTCTCACAAACGCATTAGTCCCTCAACCAACTTTGTCATCAATACTCCAAAACCAACTAGGGGTGGCACTAGATGCACTTACAATCTCCCCCTTTTTGGTGATTGATGAAAAACTGGTTGAAGTTTTCAACGGGGATAAAGTATGTGAAATTGTAAGGATAAGGAATTGTCTTCATAAGTAGCAAGGGCTCCCCTTGAAGATGTGCATATAAGTAATTTGCTTTTGGAATGCAAATGCACATGGCAGGTTGTACTTGTGGAGATCCTCTTCAACTTATGAAGATAATTCATCATGCATGAAATGATATAGCAAGTAGAATGACATGCATAATGAAAAATGGACGTCTGCAGAATGATCTAAGTGAAGGAAATATGCCCTAGAGGCAATAATAAAGTTATTATTTATTTCCTTATTTCATGATAAATGTTTATCATTCATGCTAGAATTGTATTAACCGGAAACATGATACATGTGTGAATGAATAAACAAACAACATGTCACTAGTATGCCTCTACTAGACTAGCTTGTTAATCAAAGATGGTTATGTTTCCTAACCATGAACAAAGAGTTGTTATTTGATTAACAAGGTCACATCATTAGTAGAATGATCGATTGACATGACCCATTCCATTAGCTTAGCACACGATCGTTTAGTATGTTGCTCTGCTTTTATCCATGACATATACATGTTCACGTAACTATGAGATTATGCAACTCCGTTTACGGAGGAACACTTTGGTGCTACCAAAGCGTCTGGCGAATCGGGTGATTATAAAGGAGTACTACAGGTGTCTCCAAAGGCGGATGTTGGGTTGGCATATTTGAGATTAGGTTTTGTCACTCCGATTGTCGGAGAGGTATCTCTGGCCCTCTCGGTAATGCACATCACTGAAGCCTTGCAAGCACTACAGCTAATGAGTTAGTTGTGAGATGATGTATTACGGAACGAGTAAAGAGACTTGCGTAACGAGATTGAACTAGGTATTGGATACCGACGATCGAATCTCGGGCAAGTAACATACCGATGACAAAGGAACAACGTATGTTGTTATGCGGTCTCGACCGATAAAGATCTTCGTAGAATATGTAGGAACCAATATGGGCATCCAGGTCCCGCTATTGGTTATTGACCGAGAATAGTTCTAGGTCATGTCGCATTGTTCTCGAACCGTAGGGTCCATGCACGCTTAAGGTTTCGATGGCGATGTTATTATGAGTTTATGTATTTTGATGTACGAAGAAGTTGAGTCCGGATGTGATCACGGACATGACGAGGAGTCTCGAAATGGTCGAGACATAAAGATTGATATATTGGAAGCCTATATTTGGAGTTCGGAATAGTTCGGGTGAAAACAGAATTTCTGGGAGTACCGGAGGTTCTGGAACCCCGGGTACTACATGGGCCTTAGTGGGCCTCGAGGGAGAAGAAGAGGGGCCGGCCAGGGGTAGCCGCGCCCCCCCCCAGTCCGAATAGGACAGGAGGAGGCGGCGCCCTCCTCTTCCCCTCCCCAATCCTACTCCAACTAGGAAAGGGGGGGAGTCCTACTCCCGGTGGGAGTAGGACTCCTCCGGCGCGCCTCCTCTAGGCCGGCCGCACCTCCCCCCTCCCTCCTTTATATACGGGGGCAGGGGGCACCCTAGAACACACAAGTTTGATCTACGGATCGTTCCTTAGCCGTGTGCGGTGCCCCCCTCCACCATATTCCACCTCGGTCATACCGTCGCGAAGCTTAGGCGAAAGCCTGTGCAGTGAAACATCAAGATCGCCACCACGCCGTCGTCTTGTGAAACTCTCCCTCGACACTCGGCTGGATCGAGTACGAGGGACGTCATCGAGCTGTACGTGTGTCAAGAACTCGGGGCGCGGAGTGCTTGGCGCCGGATCGGTCGGATCGCGAGGAGAACGTCGACTACTTCCTCCACGTTGTGATCGCTTCGCCGGGTCTACAAGGGTATGTGGACAACACTCTCCCTCTCGTTGCTATTCATCACCATGATCTTGTGTGTGCGAGGAAATTTTTGAAATTACTACGTTCCCATCGATGGCATCCGAGCCTAGGTTTTTATGGTTTGATGTTTTGCACGAGTAGAACACAAGTGAGTTGTGGGCGATACAAGTCATACTACCTACCAGCATGTCATACTTTGGTTCAGCGGTATTGTGAGATGAAGCGGCCTGCACCGACATTACGCGACGCTTACGCGAGACTGGTTTCACCGCTCGAGCACTCGTTGCTTAAAGGTGATTGGTGGGTGCTGTCTCTCTCACTTTAGTTGAACTGAGTGTGGCTACGCCCGGTCCTTGAGAAGGTTAAACGGAGTCTATTTGACGAAGTATCGTTGTGGTTTTGATGCATAGGTGAGACCGGTTCTTGCTTAAGCCCGTAGCAGCCACGTAAAATTTGCAACAACAAAGTAGAGGACGTCTAACTTGTTTTTGCAGGGCATGTTGTGATGTGATATGGTCAAGACGTGATGCTATATATTTTATTGTATGAGATGATCATGTTTTGTAACCGAAGTTATCGGCAACTGGCTGGAGCCATATGGTTGTCGCTTTATTGTATGCAATGCAATCGCCCTGTAATGCTTTACTTTATCACTAAGCGGTAGCGATAGTCGTAGAAGCATAAGATTGGCGAGACGACAACGATGCTACGATGGAGATCAAGGTGTCGCGCCGGTGACGATGGTGATCATGGTGGTGCTGCGGAGATGAAGATCACGAAGCACAAGATGATGATGACCATATCATATCACTTATATTGATTTGCATGTGATGTTTATCCTTTATGCATCTTATCTTGCTTTGATTGACGGTAGCATTATAAGATGATCTCTCACTAAATTATCAAGAAGTGTTCTCCCCGAGTATGCACCGTTGCCAAAGTTAAATCGTGCCCGGACACCACGTGATGATCGGGTGTGATAAGCTCTCACGTCCATCTACAACGGGTGCAAGCCAGTTTTGCACACGCAGAATACTCGGGTTATACTTGACGAGCCTAGCATATGCAGATATGGCCTCGGAACACGGAGACCGAAAGGTCGGCGTGAATCATATAGTAGATATGATCAACATAAGATGTTCACTATTGAAAACTACTCCATTTCACGTGATGATCGGTTATGGTTTAGTTGATTTGGATCACGTGATCACTTAGATGACTAGAGGATGTCTTTCTAAGTGGGAGTTCTTAAGTAATATGATTAATTGAACTTAAATTTATCATGAACTTAGTACTGATAGTATCTTGCTTGTTTATGTTTGATTGTAGATAGATGGCTCGTCTTTGTTGTTCCGTTGAATTTTAATGCGTTCCTTGAGAAAGCAAAGTTGAAAGATGATGGTAGCAATTACGGACTGGGTCCGTAACTCGAGGATTATCCTCATTGCTGCATAGAAGAGTTACGTCTGGATGCACCGCTAGGTGCCGAACTCTTCTTGATCTAACCGGCGGCGTTAAGAACGTCTGGCGAGCAAAGCTGATGACTACTCTATAGTTCGATGTGCCATGCTTTACGGCTTAGAACCGGGACTTCAACGGCGTTTTGAGCGTCATGGAGCATATGAGATGTTCCAGAGTTGAAGTTAATATTCCAACAGAATGCCCGGATTGAGAGATATGAAGTCTCCAATAAGTTCTATAGCTGCAAGATGGAGGAGAATAGTTACGTTAGTGAGCACATACTCGGAATGTCCGGGTACTACAATCACTTGACACAATTGGGAGTTAATCTTCCGGATGATTGTGTCATTGATGAATTCTTCAATCACGCCACCAAGCTACAAAGGCTTCGTGATGAACTATAATATGCAAGGGTTAGTAAAGACTATACCGAGCTCTTCGCAATGCTAAAGGCTGCGGAGGTAGAAATCAAGAAGGAGCATCAAGTGTTGATGGTCAATAAGACCACTAGTTTCAAGAAGAAAGGCAAAGGGAAGAAGAAGGGAACTTCAAGAAGAACAACAAGCAAGTTGCTGCTCGGGAGAAGAAACCCAAGTCCGGACCTAAGCCTGAAGGCGAGTGCTTCTCGCAAGCGACTAGTCCTTTGAAGCGGAACTGCCCCAAGTATTTGGCGGATAAGAAGGATGGCAAGGTGAACAAAGGTATATGTGATATACATGTTATTGATGTGTACCTTACTAGAGCTCGCAGAGCACTGGTATTTGATCTGGTTACATTGCTAATATTTGCAACTCAAGCAGGACTACGGATTAGCGAACACGGCAAAGGGCGAGGTGACGATGCGCGTGGGAAATGGTTCCAAAGTCGATGTGATCGCGATCGGCACGCTACCTCTACATCTACCTTGGGATTAGTTTTAGACCTAAATAATTGTTATTTGGTGCTGCGTTGAGCATGAACATTATATCTGGATCTTGTTTAATGCGAGACGGTTATTCATTTAAATCGAGAGAATAATGGTTGTTCTATTTATATGAGTAATATCTTTTATGGTCATGCACCCTTGAGGAATGGTCTATTTTGATGAATCTCGATAGTAGTGATACACATATTCATAATGTTGAAACCAAAAGATGCAGAGTTGATAATGATAGTGCAACTTATTTGTGGCACTTGCCGTTTAGGTCATATCGGTATAAAGCGCATGAAGAAACTCCATCTTGATGGACTTTTGGAGTCACTTGATTATGAATCACTTGACACTTGCGAACCGTGCCTCATGGGCAAGATGACTAGAACCCGTTCTCGGTACTATGGAGAGAGCAACAGATTTGTTGGAAATCATACATCTGAGATGTATGTGGTCCAATGAATGTTGAGGCTCGTGGCGGATATCGTTATTTTCTCACATTCACAGATGACTTAAGCGGATATGGGTATATCTACTTAATGAAACATAAGTCTGAAACATTTGAAAAGTTCAAAGAATTTCAGAGTGAAGTTGAAAATCATCGTAATAAGAAAATTAAATTTCTACGATCGATCGTGGAGGTGAATATTTGAGTTCGAGTTTGGTTTACATTTGAAACAATGCGGAATAGTTTAGCAACTCACGCCACCGGAACACCACAGCGTAATGGTGTGTCCGAATGTCGTGTCGCACTTTACTAGATATGGTGCGATCTATGATGTCTCTTACAGATTTACCGCTATCATTTTGGGGTTATGCTCTAGAGACGGCCGCATTCACCTGAATAGAACACCGTCGAAATCCGTTGAGGCGACACCTTATGAACTGTGGTTTGGCAAGAAACCAAAGTTGTCGTTTCTTAAAGTTTGGGGATGCGATGCTTATGTGAAAAAGCTTCAACCTGATAAGCTCGAACCCAAATCGGAGAATGTGTCTTCATAGGATACCCAAAGGAGACAGTTGGGTACACCTTCTATCACAGATCCGAAGGCAAGACATTCGTTGCTAAAATGGATCCTTTCTAGAGAAGGAGTTTCTCTCGAAAGAAGTGAGTGGGAGGAAAGTGGAACTTGATGAGGTAATAGTACCTTCTCCCTTACTTGAAAGTAGTTAAATCGCAGAAACCGGTTTACGAGACATCTACACCAAGTAGTGAGGAAGTTGATGATATTGATCATGAAACTTCAGATCAAGTTACCGCAGAACCTCGTAGATCAACCAGAGTAAGATCCGCACTGAGTGGTACGGTAATCCTGTTCTAGAAATCATGCTACTAGATCATGATGAACCTCACGAACTATGAAGAAGCGATGGTGAGCCCAGATTCCATAAAATGGCTTGAGGCCATGAAATCGAGATGGGATCCATGTATGAAAACAAAGTATGGACTTTGGTTGACTTGCCCGAGGGTAGGCAAGCAATAGAAAACAAGTGGATTTTCAAGAAGAAGACCGACGGCGACGGTAATGTTACTGTCTATAAAGCTCGACTTATCGCAAAAGGTTTTCGACAAGTTCAAGGGATTGACTACGATGAGACCTTCTCACCCGAAGCGATGCTTAAGTCTGTCCGAATCATGTTAGCAATTGCGCATTTTATGATTATGAAATTTGGCAAATGGATGTAAAGACTGCATTCTGAATGGATTTACGGAAGAAGAGTTGTATATGATGCAACCGAAGGTTTTATCGATCCAAAGGAAGCTAACAAAGTGTGCAAGCTCCAATGATCCATTTATGGACTGGTGCAAGCATCTCGGAGTTGGAATAAGCGCTTTGATAGTGTGATCAAAGCATTTGGGTTTGTATGCACTTTGGAGAAGCTCAGATTTACAAGAAAGTGAGTGGGAGCTCTGTAGCATTTCTGATATTATATTTGGATGACATATTACTGATTGGAAATGATATAGAATTTCTGGATAGCATAAAGGGATACTTGAATAAGAGTTTTTCGATGAAAGACCTCGGTGAAGCTGCTTACATATTGGGCATTAAGACCTATAGAGATAGATCAAGACGCTTAATTGGACTTTCACAAAGCACATACCTTGACAAAATTTTGAAGAAGTTCAAAATGGATCAAGCAAAGAAAGGGTTCTTGCCTGTGTTACAAGGTGTGAAGTTGAGTAAGACTCAATGCCCGACCACTGCAGAAGATAGAGAGAAAATGAAAGATGTTCCTATGCTTCAGCCATAGGCTCTATCATGTATGCAATCTTGTGTACCAGACCTGATGTGTGCCTTGCTATAAGCCTAGCAGGAGGTACCAAAAGTAACCAGAGTGGATCATGGACAGCGGTCAAGAACATCTGAAATACGAAAAGGACTAAGGATATGTTTTCGTATATGGAGGTGACAAAGAGCTCATAAATGGCAGTTACGTTGATGCAAGCTTTGACACCGATCCGGACGATTCTAAATCGCAGACCGGATCGTATTTACACTAAACGGGGAGCTGTCGGTTGGTGCAGTTCTAAACAAAGCGTCGTGGCGGGATCTACATGTGAAGCGGAGTACATAGCAGCCGGAAGCAGCTAATGAAGGAGTCGGATGAAGGAGTTCATATCCGATCTAGGTGTCATACCTAGTGCATCGGGTCCAATGAAAATCTTTCGTGACAATCTTGGAGCAATTGCCTTAGCAAAGGAATCCAGATTTCACAAGAGGACCAAGCACATCAAGAGACGCTTCAATTCCATCCGGACTTAGTCCGGTGGGAGACATAGAGATTTGCAAGATACATACGGATCTGAATGTCGCAGACCCGTTGACTAAGCCTCTTCCACGAGCAAAACATGATCAGCACCAAGACTCCATGGGTGTTAGAATCATTACTATGTAATCTAGATTATTGACTCTAGTGCAAGTGGGAGACTGAAGGAAATATGCCCTAGAGGCAATAATAAAGTTATTATTTATTTCCTTATTTCATGATAAATGTTTATCATTCATGCTAGAATTGTATTAACCGGAAACATGATACATGTGTGAATGAATAAACAAACAACATGTCACTAGTATGCCTCTACTAGACTAGCTTGTTAATCAAAGATGGTTATGTTTCCTAACCATGAACAAAGAGTTGTTATTTGATTAACAAGGTCACATCATTAGTAGAATGATCGATTGACATGACCCATTCCATTAGCTTAGCACACGATCGTTTAGTATGTTGCTACTGCTTTTATCCATGACATATACATGTTCTGTAACTATGAGATTATGCAACTCCGTTTACGGAGGAACACTTTG
The DNA here is from genome assembly GCA_021437245.1 of Aegilops speltoides. NCBI lineage: Eukaryota > Viridiplantae > Streptophyta > Magnoliopsida > Poales > Poaceae > Aegilops > Aegilops speltoides. The sequence goes on from CM038147.1 coordinate 107,656,852, forward strand.
GTGCTACCAAGCGTCACAACGTAATCGGGTGATTATAAAGGAGTACTACAGGTGTCTCCAAAGGCGGATGTTGGGTTGGCATATTTCGAGATTAGGTTTTGTCACTCCGATTGTCGGAGAGGTATCTCTGGGCCCTCTCGGTAATGCACATCATGAAAGCCTTGCAGCACTACAGCTAATGAGTTAGTTGTGAGATGATGTATTAACGAACGAGTAAAGAGACTTGCTAGTAACGAGATTGAACTAGGTATTGGATACCGACGATCGAATCTCGGGCAAGTAACATACCGATGACAAAGGGAACAACGTATGTTGTTATGCGGTCTCGACCGATAAAGATCTTCGTAGAATATGTAGGAACCAATATGGGCATCCAGGTCCGCTATTGGTTATTGACCGAGAATAGTTCTAGGTCATGTCGCATTGTTCTCGAACCGTAGGGTCCGCACGCTTAAGGTTTCGATGGCGGTTATTATGAGTTTATGTATTTTGATGTACCGAAGAAGTTCGAGTCCCGGATGTGATCACGGACATGACGAGGAGTCTCGAAATGGTCGAGACATAAAGATTGATATATTGGAAGCCTATATTTGGAGTTCGAATAGTTCGGGTGAAAACAGAATTTACCGGAGTACCGGAGGTTACGGAACCCCTGGGTACTACATGGGCCTTAGTGGGCCTCGAGGAGAAGAAGAGGGCCGGCCGGGGGCCGCGCCCCCCCCCCAGTCCGAATAGGACAGGAGGAGGCGGCCCTTCCTCTCCCCTCCCCAATCCTACTCCAACTAGGAAGGGGGGAGTCCTACTCGGTGGGAGTAGGACTCCTCAGCCGCCTCCTCTAGGGCGGCCGCACCTCCCCCCCTCCTTTATATACGGGGCAGGGGGCACCCTAGAACACACAAGTTTGATCTACGGATCGTTCCTTAGCCGTGTGCGGTGCCCCCTCCACCATATTCCACCTCGGTCATACCGTCGCGAAGCTTAGGCGAAGCCCTGCGCGCCGTGAAACATCAAGATCGCCACCACGCCGTCGTCTTGTGAAACTCTCCTCGACACTCGGCTGGATCGAGTCTGAGGGGCGTCATCGAGCTGTACGTGTGTCAAGAACTGGGGCGCCGAGTAACGGCGCCGGATCGGCCGGATCGCGAGGAGAACGTACGACTACTTCCTCCACGTTGTGATCGCTTCCGCTTCGGGTCTACAAGGGTATGTGGACAACACTCTCCCCTCTCGTTGCTATTCATCACCATGATCTTGTGTGTGCGTAGGAAATTTTTTGAAATTACTACGTTCCCATCACTAAGTGCGGAAGTTATCATCGCACATGCGAAATTTATCGTCGCATCACAGTAAAGCAAATAAGTAGCAGACGAACATCAAGTTTAGGTGTTACAACTCAAAGAACCAAATGTTTCAAAAGCAAGAGTTGTAAGCACGAGGCAAAATATAATGCAACCGCCCATATGAACCCTCTTGAAGACTATCAACTCATACGCTTCTCCCCCTTTTGTTAGTAAGGACCAAAAAGGTTTGAAGACATAGAGCATCTACTCGTCCTCATGAGTAGGTGAAGCAACAGGGTTGTCATCGGTGGTTGGCGGTGCAGATGAACTTGGTGCAGTGTCGATGCGTGCAGTAGTAGGAGGTGGTGAAGTAGCATCATCTTCATCATCGATCACTCTGGCATTTACCGTCGCCGCGGAGGAAGAATATTCAGAGTCTTCAAGAGATGGAGTGCGACGTAGGACAGCTGTCCGTGGAGGAGTGGAGTCAAACTGGAATATTTCATTGAAGCCATCGTCTTGAAGATCTGCTTCAGCACTAAGCAGGGTTAAACTCTTCCATGATCGCTGACAAGTTTCATGAGCAAGTAAGGCATTCTTGGTGGCAAGGTTGCGAATGCGATTGACATCCACCAAGAGGTTTTGCATCTGTCTCTTGAGCCAAAAGTGATGCTTATCCTGTTTCTGATGAAGGGCCACAAGAAGTTCTCGGTCATTGAGAACGCGAGAACGCTTCCGAGGCCTTTGTGCAATGGTGCTTTCAGTGGCTTCAGTAGGTGCTCGATGAGGATGACGAGTATTTCCAGCCAATGGATAGATTCGTGTTGCTGCTTGAACACCTTCAATGGGTTGAGTGAAGCTTTGGTGCTCGGCATTCTGAAGACAAAGAGGCTTCTTGGCAGGGTCAGAGTATATAGCTTCAACTGACATATCAACCTCTGGCAAAAAGATCATACGATTGCGAGTAGAGGGCTGATAGTTGACAGATGAGTGTCTCTTGATGAGGCGCATGACCCATGGAGCATAAAACTTCAGACCAAATAGGTAAGATCCAGAAGCAGCAAGTTGCCTGATGAAGAATTCTTGAGTATTGAAGCTGATGCCATTGAGAATGTAGAAGACCAAAGTCTTCATAGCTCCTTCAAGCTTGGCCGCTGATGAATGTCCTTTGACAGGCCACAGAGTTCACCTGATGATATGATATATGGTGCGAGGCAGATACTCTAGGTCTTCAACAAAAGAACTCTGTTGGATATTCAGTGTCAGATGGCAATGGCTTCATCATGCTCAACATCTGGCTCATATTGGGTTCGGGCTTATGGAAGATGCTCTGCACTGCATTGCGGTGTAGCTGACAGTCAGGTTCATATAGTTCTCCAGGAGTGGCTAGCCCTGTAAGCTCGATGATATCCATAGCTTTGGCTTCATGATGAACATTTCCAGTCATCCACTTGAGAACCCATGTCTTGATATCTCTGTAGTAGCCGCGAATGTGTAGAGTAGCATAGAATTGAAGCAATAGCTCTTCATTCTAGTGTTCTTTGTCTGTCACAAAGTGGAGCAGACCAGCATCACGAAAGCAATCAAGTGCTTCTTCTAAGCACGGCAGTCCAGCAATGGCTTCAGTGTCAAGGCGCATATGAGAGAAAATACGCCCTTGATCATATAGAACACAGGAGTAATAGCTTCTCTGCTGATAGCTCTAGAACTGATCTGCTGATATCCTTGGCTTGGAGTAGGGGTTCTTGGCGCTGTCAAAGAAGGTATTGTGGCTTTTGAAGCCATTTGCATTGAAGGACCCTGGTGAGTTTGCAGTACCTGTAAACCTTGGCAGTCTAGGCTTTGGCTTCTGGACCTGAGGCCTATGCTCAACATGATAATCAAATTGAGGTCCAGAGGCAGTAGGCGGAGGTACCAGAATGGGCCATCGGGCAGTGGTTAGCTGACCATGACTGTATGCTTGCTCAATTGTATGTGGCCTTGGTGGCGGAACAGAGCAGGGCAACAAATGAGGCGCGTCGGGCACACAACAAGTGCCGGGAGCGATTGTCTCATTAGCCAGTGCAGTGGCCTCATTGGCTTGAGCACGATGGCCTCATTGGTTTCAGGCACACTGGTTGGTGCAGGCTCCACATTAGCGTCAGCCATGACTACGTCATTGGCTTCATTGGCGTTGGCGGTGGTAGCTTCAACATTTTCAACCTCCTCTTGACAAACAGGAGGGTCGGGCACGTTCACATCAGGAACAGCTTCTTCAATCACTGGGGGAGTAGGGACACGTACTTCTTCTTGATTTTCCTCGGCTGATGCAGTCGGAGTGTCTTCCGCAGCTTGTGCTTCAGACTCGGAGACATTCACAGTTGGAGTAGGTTCAGAAAAGACTTGACGAACAACAGGTGAACGTTGCACATCTCCTTCTGGAACGCTTGACAGAGGGACTTGAGGCCTTTGTCCTTTGCGAAGCCTGTGAAATGCTGGCAACGCCTTAGGAGATGGAGTTGGCTGGGCCTCAAAGTCTTCATCTTCTTCTTGCACGGGGGGTGTAGCTTGTTGTTGTTGTTGGGGAGTACTGGGGGAGTCTTGTTGCTGTGGGTGATCAGCCCACGGTGCATCCTGAGCAATTGGCGTCAGAGGACGACCAATGCTGATGAATTTGTTGTTTATAAGAACAGGCAATGATACCACGTCATGTTCGATCTGAGGAAGAACTTCATCATCTTCTACATTGTCATCATGACCAATGTCTTCAGCAGCGGTGGGTTCAGTTGCTGGAATATCTTCAGCTTCATGAGCCTCTGTGGGAGCAGGCTCATGGACTATCATCCTTCTTTCTTGATGTTCTGACGCAGGGCGAACCACTGAAATGGGTTCAACAACTAAGGGCTCTGTGGAAGCAGCCCTAGTCTTCTTGGTCTTGCGCTTCTTCTTGGAGGGAGCGGCATCAGAGGCTTCAATATTCTTTCTCTTTCTGGCTTCAGCCTCGGTAGCCCTCGTCTTCTTCTGTTCTGAAGCGGTTGTGGTGACCTTTGGCTTCGAGTCAGTCATGTTGCTTGGGAAGATAATGCGAGTGGCTTCTTGGCTTGAAGGTTCAGACTGGTCAGCAGGAAGCTTCTTCTTTTTCTTTGCAGCCATCCTGGGATCAATGCCAGGACGGCCAAGTGACTTGCGCTTCTCAGCCTCATTGTAGGCAAGCACACACTTATCAGCCATACTCTTCATGCGCTCTCGAGAGCCCTGAGCTTCTTCACACTTCTTCAGAAAAGCTTCTTTAAGCTCATATAGCATGACTTTGAAGTTTCTGACGTCTTGAACACTTAGCTTGGCCACATGCTTCTTGAACTGAGCCTTCTCATAATCAATTTTGTTCTTCAGCTCAACGATACGCTGAGCGAGAGCTAGCTCAGAAGCAATGGCGCCATTGAAGGCGACACTGAGGCCAATAGGAAGCTGCAAATCTTCAAAGCTGAGATTGGGGGTGTCGAACCACTCATCAATGAAGTTGTGGATGATTGCCACATCAAAGAGAGACAAGTTGTTGAAGATTTCTGCTTCTTCCTTGCTCTTTATCAGTTGCTCAAGGGCATCATCAGTAGGATCTTTATCACTTGATAGATCAATGGGTTCTTCACGCAGAATGGCGGCAGGAGTCAAGGCTTGATCAGTAGGTCTGACAAGTTGCTTTTTCTTCTCCGTTCTCTTGGAGACACGGGATTGATCTTCGGTCGCTGCGGCTTCGTGGAGGTGCGATGGCGATTAACCGCACGAGAAGTTTTGAGGTGCGGCTGATCTTGAAGCCTTTGGCTTTTTTGCTTCTATGACTTTGGAGGAGGAGCCGGGCTTCATCGGAGTCAGCATCATTGTCAGAATGATCCACTCTGGCACCCTGGACCAAGATGTAGGTGATGAGGCCGTCAAGGTTCGAGAAGGGGCCGATGACATTGGGTTCTGCATCACGGGAACCGTCAGCACGGGGAGCAGAAGGACCTGGGTTGAAGTCCAATCCCAATGACTTCTTGTTTTTCTTGGCCGAAGCCACAGTGAACTGGAAATTGCGCTTGAAGAGAGAATTGTCACGACACCAGAGTAATGAAGTGGGATCGGCGTTCTCAGGCTGAGGTCCATGGACCATGCAAGGATAGAAGCCTTGAGCAATAGCTTCAGCTCTGTTCTTGGGTTGAAGGCCTCGATAGAGGATATCACCCCAAGGTCTCTTGATAGCATTCTTCTTTGCATATTCCTTCGTGACAAACTTGTACTTGAACCATTCTTCAGCCCAATAGCGTCGAATCCATTGGATTCGTGTCTTTCTCTGATGATAATTCTCTCTGGGATCTATCTTGTAGAGTTCTGCTAGGTCATCAGGCAGATCTTTGGATGTTCCTTTTCTGCGATGTCTGCCACACTTCCTTGCTGATTTTTCTGCAGCCATGAACTTCAAACTAAATGGCTTCAATACGTTCAAATGCTTCAGAGACTTACGCTTGCTGGTCAAGCAGGAACTGGCTTTAGGAGAATTGATATGATGATGTAAGTATTCTGCAAACGAATGCAGACTATGAGAACCAAGGGATTCTCCCACGGACATGTACTGTGATAAACATTAGAGATGCGAGGGAAGGGGAAGAGGTCATATGCATTCTCAGAAGATTTTGAAGATAAATCAGTTTGAAGACATTGACCTCATGATGCGAAGACATTCACTTATATAGGTGAGTTGGTTCTAGATTTGTACCAATCCGTGAATAAGTACAAGTGAGGAATCAAACTAGACAGGAAATCTAAGTGAATTGACTAGGCAGTATGAGATGCGCATGCAGTAGATCTAACATTGAATGGGCGTAAACCACTTTCGTAAAAGCAGGATGAATCTTGAAGATCAAAAGGTGGTAAAAATAGAGTTATAATTACTGCACGAAGAACTGCTAGATGGGATGAATAGGAGACCGAGCAGTTCAGCCCACCGTGCCCTAACTTGACGACGGAGGACACCTACGACGACCATTGTTGAGGAAATCGTTAACTGGTAGCTGCTCGGTTGGCTGGCGAGTAGGGGATTAATCGGCTAATCGGCAAGTTAATCGGCCATTTAATCAATTAATCGTACGGTTTATCGGTTTATCGGCTACTCGGTGACACTACGAGTAGGGATTAATCGGCAAGTTAACTGGTTAATCGGATGAATTCTTGAACAGGGACGGCGACGACGGAGAGGATGTCCGTGGCCTGTGTGAGGACGGCGCCAGAGAAGTCGCGGCAGCTAAGCGCTTCGTCGTCGGCGTCGTCGAGAGCTAGCGGTGGCGCTAGGGTTTTGACGGAGGTGGAGAGGTGGAAGAAAGATTTCTTTACCGCAGGGGACAAGTATTTATAAGTAGGTGAGCGACACAGTGCAATTAAGCTGGTGCCCCTGGCGGTTCACATCTGAGGGGCACGTGGCAAGCATGCAACATACTGAGAGTTGTCCCACGTTCCCACGCCCGCCAGGCATGTCGGAGAGTTGTTCCGGCTTCTCCGGATTTCAACAATAAAGATAAGTCATTTAAAACAGTTTTAATGTTTGTCTCTTTGCCTTCTGCTGACTAGGACGCAGAGAAGACATTCGACAGTTTCAATAGAATGCATATGATTTGGACAGATAGAGTTTGAGATAGGAAGCATAGAGAGGTTAGGGTCCGATCACATTCACTTAGTTCAAAAGATCCAATCTTGAAGACATAGCTATAAGTGAATGCCGTAGAGGACAGGACACTAGCATATATATATATCAGAAAGCAATCAAATCATCATAGTGTAGAAAATCATGAAGATAAATTCAAACTTAAGACAAACCAAATGCGAAGTTATTGCAATATAACGCCATGAGTGAAACACTTCAAACAGAGAAATTTGGTGGTGGCGTTACCCACCATATAGGAAGTATTAGACCCAGACACGGCGCACAATTATCGTGGCGCTCCGAAGTCAAATTCCATGTTAATGTATTCACACTCAGAGTGTAAATCTTCATTGATTGAAGATATACATTACTTTGTGTGTTGCACATCTAAGTCATCAACATGCATAGTGTTAGGATGTGTGCCTGATCACAGGATATTAGAGGATTCCAAGATATTTAGCTCACACCGTAACTTGCAAAACCTTTTCTCATCCAAGGGCTTTGTGAAGATATCTGCCAGTTGCTCTTCAGTGTTAACGTGAATGATACCAATATCTTTCTTCATGACATGATCTCTGAGAAAGTGATGATGAATTTCAACGTGCTTTGTCTTCGAGTGCTGGACTGGATTGTTGGCTATCTTGATGGCACTTTCGTTGTCGCAGAAGAGAGGTACTTGTTTCACGTTGATGCCATAGTCCTTGAGAGTTTGCTTCATCCATAGAAGCTGAGCACAACAGGATCCAGCAGCAATGTATTCAGATTCAGTAGTTGAGAGTGATACACAGTTCTACTTCTTTGAAGACCAACAGACAAGTGATCGACCAAGAAAATGACATGTGCCTGATGTAGACTTGCGATCCACCTTGTCACCATCATAATCAGCATCCGAGAATCCAACCAAATCAAATTTTGAGCCCTTGGGACACCATAATCCGAGTGTTGGGGTGTAAGCCAAATATCGAGGAATTCGCTTCACAGCTAAGTGATGCGATTACTTTGGTGCCGCTTGGAATCGAGCACACATGCAAACACTAAGCATAATATCTGGCCTAGATGCACATAGATAAAGTAAAGAACCAATCATGGAGCGGTATACATTTTGATCGAACTCTTTACCATTGTCGTCGGGACCAAGATAGTGTTTGGCTGGCATTGGCGTCGTGTAGCCTTTGCAGTCTTCCATTCCAAACTTCTTCAGACAATCTTTGAGGTATTTTTCTTGAGATATGAAGATGCCATTTCTTTCTTGATTGAATTTGAAGACCAAGGAAGAACTTCAGCTCACCCATCATGGACATCGATATTGCTCTTGCATCATGTACCCAAACTCATCACTATACTTCGGTTGGTGCGGCCGAAGATTATGTCATCCACATATATTTCGCACACAAACAGTTCGCCATCATATGTCTTCGTGAAGAGTGTGGGATCGAGGGATCTAGGTTTGAAGCCTTTGCTCTTCAGGAAGTCTTTGATTGTATCATACCATGCACGAGGAGCTTGTTTGAGGTCCTACAGTGCTTTGTTTAGCTTGTACACCATATCAGGATGTTTTGGATCTTCAAAGCCAGGTGGTTGTGCGGCATATACTTCTTCTTCAATCTTGCCATTGAGAAATGCACTTTTTACATCCATTTGATATAGCAAGATGTTGTGATGATTAGCGTAGGCTAGCAGTATGCGAATGGCTTCAAGCCTAGCAACAGGAGCAAATGTTTCATCGAATTCAATTCCTTCAACTTGAGTATATCCTTGAGCCACAAGACGTGCTTTGTTTCTGACGACTTGAACATGCTCATCTTGCTTGTTTCGATATATCCACTTTGTTCCAATAATGTTATGCTTGCGAGGGTCAGGTCGCTTGACAAGTTCCCAAACATTATTCAGCTTGAACTGTTGAAGTTGTTCTTGCATGACTTGAATCCATTCAGGTTCCATAAAAGCTTCAGCAACTTTCTTGGGTTCTAATATTGACACAAATGAAAAGTGCCCATAGAAGTTTGCTAGCTGTGTTGCTCTTGATCGAGTGAGTGGACTAGGCACATTGATGCTGTCAATTATCTTCTCTATTTGAACTTCATTTGCAACACGAGGATGAACAGGACGAAGACTTTGCCCTCGCTGATCATTGTCATCATTGGGAGGATTGTCTTTGGTCTGAGCATTGTCTTCAGGTTGATTTGGTGCTGAGATGATAAGTTCCTCTTCAGGCTGTGCTTCAGAGGGCATGATTTCAACAGTTCCCATCAGCTTGATAGATTTGCTTGGAGGAGCTTCATCTAGTGTACTTGGCAGAATCTCTCTCTGTGAACCATTGGTTTCATCAAATTTCACATCCACAGTTTCAACGATTTTGTAGAGATAGAGGTTGAAGACTCTGTAGGAGTGTGAATCCTTTCCATAGCCAAGCATGAAGCCTTCGTGAGCCTTAGGTGCAAATTTTTACTTGTGATGGGCATCCTTGATCCAGCATCTAGCTCCAAATACTCTGAAGTAACTGTCGTTTGGCTTCTTGCCAGTAAGGAGCTCATACGATGTTTTGTTCAGAAGCTTATGGATGTACACACGGTTGATGATGTGACATGTTGTATCAATAGCTTCAGGCCAGAACTTTCTTGGTGTCTTGTATTCATCTAGCATTGTTCGAGCCATCTCAATGAGGGTTCTGCTTTTTGCGCTCAACGATGCCATTTTTTGAGGTGTGTATGGGCGAGAGAACTCATGAGTGATTCCCATTGTATCCGGATCTGAGATCAAGTCCAGTATTCTTGAATTCAGTGCCATTGTCACTTCTGATGTGCTTGATCTTCACACTATAATTGTTCATTGCTCGATTGGCGAAACGCCTAAAGACATCTTGCACTTCAGTCTTGTAAAGAATTATATGAACCCATGTGTATCTTGAGTAGTCATCAACAATGACGAAGTCATAGAGACAGGCAGTTGTTGTGAGGGTGGAGTAGTGAGTAGGTCCAAATAAGTCCATGTGTAACAGCTCGAAGGGTTGAGATGTTGTCATGATTGTCTTCGAGGATGCTTTGCCCTTGTCATCTTTCCGACTTCACACAGCGCCACACAGATGATCCTTCTTGAACTTGACATCCTCGATGCCAATGACATGCTTCTTCTTGACGAGTGAGTGTAAGTTCCTCATGCCGGCATGTCCTAGCCTTGATGCGAGCCAGATTCGAAGCTTTTGTGAGAAGACATCTGCAAGCTGTGGACCTGCTGAGAAATCTACCATGTATAGATCATCTTTTCGATATCCTTCAAAGACTAGAGATTTGTCAGATTCCATTAGTACAAGGCAACGATATTTTCCAAATATCACAATCATGTTCAAGTCACAAAGCATTGAGACAGACATTAAGTTGAAACCAAGGGATTCAACTAGCATCACTTTATCTATGTGTTGATCCTTTGAGATTGCAACTCTACCTAGACCCAATACCTTGCTTTTACCAGTGTCAGCAAATGTGATGTGACTCTTGTCGGATGGACGTAAGGTTGAGTCCATCAGAAGACTTCGATCACCAGTCATATGATTTGTGCATCCTTGTCCATAATCCATTATGAAGCTTTTGGTGATGTACCCTACTGATGCGATTAGGAGGATAGGCTTCACAAGAGTGTTGTGAAGCATAAGCATTTGACACATATAGGGACAGTCACAGCTTATATCAAATTTAGGACGTATAGTATGACTTATAAGAGATTAAGATGTGAAGTATATAGAATGACATTTTATCGTGCGTCCTTAATGTGTTTTAGGTCCCCAGCAATAGTATCGGACGCCATTGATTCTTTGGTGGAGACCGTGATACGCAAAAGAGAGTTAGTTCTTCTTTGCCACCCACATCTTCAGTGGTGGCTTAGAAGCAATGAGTCTAAGTGCAGCATCTGAGAATTTTGGCTTTAAAGCCCTAGCAAATAGCCTTGCAGGAGATGAATGATTCTCATATGAATAAGCAGAAAAGTTCTTAGTCCTATGAACATAGCAGTTCGAAGATACACGCTCATATTCATAAGTCTGAGCATGATTTCCCTGCAAAACATTGACATTAGGGTGACTCATGTGAGTCCTGTATCTGTATGAAGACTTTAGGCCACATGAAGCTGTAGGTCTGGGGTTTGTCTTCTTCCTTGGTGGTGTCATGATGACATTCACAGGAAGATTCTCAATGTACTGCTTAGGTACCCAGATCTTCTTCATAGGTGGTCCATTTCTGCAGTTAGTACCAATGTACCTGGCAAACACTTCACCATTCTGATTCTTGAACAACTTATAGTTTGCATCAAAGGATTCATCAATGATAATAGGATTAGCACAGGTAAAGCCAGATAAAGTGGATGGATCTACTGAAGGTTCCTTTGAAGCAACCCATGTGGTTTTGGGGTACTGCTCAGGCTTCCAGTACGAGCTATAAACATTCATTTTCCTCTCGAACCCAACACCCTCTTTCCTAGGGTTTCGGTTCAGAATCTGCTTTTTGAGGACATCGCAGAGGTTCTGATGTCCCTTCAAACTTTTGTACATCCATGTTTCAAGCAATGTCTTCAACATAGCATTTTCATCAACAATAGCAGTGGTATCCTCCGCAGAGGGGTTAGTAACCACATCAATAGGTGAAGACAATGAAACAGTAGCAGCAGTGGAACATTCAACAACAGATGTAGCGTTATCACGCTCAATGCATTTTAGACATGGTGGTTCAAATCCATCCTGAGTGGGACTGATCTGTTGAGCGCGAAGTGACTCATTCACTTTTTGAAGATCTTCATGAGCCGCTCTCAATTTCTCAAGCTCTTGTTTCCTTTGAAGATAATCATAGGAGAGCCTTTCATAAGTAATTGAGAGCGTTTCATGAAGACCTTCAAGTTCTTGGTACTTAGCATGAAGACTTTTTATGTCATCAACTAAGGACTGTGAACGTGTCATTTCAGCGTCCAACAGGTCATCGCTTTTGTCTAATAGTTTTTGAGTATGTTCCATAGCCTTTTGTTGTTCAGTTGCAATTTTAGCAAGTGTTTTGTAGCTGGGTTTAGATTCACAATCAGAGTCATCTTCACTTGAAGTTTGAAAGTAAGCATCGCGTGATTTTACCTTGGCACCACGTGCCATGAAGCAGTAGGTGGGAGTAGGATCGTCTTCGTCATTAGCTTCAGCGTTGATGTGGAAGTCATTGTCTTGATGTTAAAGATGGACTTGGCGACATAGGCGTGGCTAGAGCCGGACTTGCAACGCCAGGTCGACTCCTCTCGGACTCCACCTCCGCCTCCTCGGATCAGAGACTCCTCCTCTGAATCCATTTCCTTGCCAACAAAAGCACGAGCCTTGCCAGATGAGCTCTTCTTGTACGATGAAGACTTGGCAGAAGACTTAGAAGACTTTGAGGATTTCTTCTTCTTCTTGTCATCAGAATCATATTCCTTGCTCTTCTTCTTCTTCTTCTCATTGTCCTACTGTGGACACTCAGATATGTAGTGACCAGGTTTCTTGCACTTGTGGCAGGTTCTCTTCTTGTGGTCATGGGTGGAAGCTTCATCATTCCTTGAGCTGGATCGTGAAGACTTTCTGAAGCCTTTCTTCTTAGTGAACTTCTGGAACTTCTTCACAAGCATAGCAAGTTCCTTTCAATGTCTTGGGATCTTGAGTAATCGCAGCGATTCTTCTTCAGATGAGGAAACAACTTTTGCCTTCAAAGCGTGAGTTCGGCCATAGTTTGGGCCATAGATATCTCTTCTTTCAGATAGGTGGAACTCATGTGTGTTGAGCCTCTCAAGTATATCAGACGGATCGAGTGACTTGAAGTCAGGACGTTCTTGTATCATGAGGGCAAGGGTGTCAAAGGAGCTGTCAAGTGATCTCATTAATGTCTTGACGATTTCATGCTTGGTAATCTCAGTTGCACCAAGAGCTTGAAGTTCATTTGTGATGTCAGTGAGGCGATCAAACATGAGCTGGACATTTTCATTGTCGTTTCTCTTAAAGCGGTTGAAGAGGTTGCGAAGAACACTGATCCTTTGATCTCTCTGTGTTGAGACGCCTTCGTTGACCTTGGACAGCCAGTCCCAGACTAGCTTCGACGTTTCCAGAGCACTCACACGGCCATACTGTCCTTTGGTCAGATGACCAAGGATGATGTTCTTTGCAGTAGAGTCCAGTTGAATGAGCTTCTTGACATCATTGGGGGTGACACCTTCACAAGTTTTGGGAACGCCATTCTTGACGACATACCGTAGGTCGACACCAATGGCTTCAAGATGCATCGCATCTTATTCTTCCGAAGAGGGATATTCAGTTCCATCAAACACGGGCAAGCAGCGGAGACCTTGATTATCCTGCGCATCAACATAGCTGAAACTCCGGTGGTTAAACCAAATCACACAGAACAAGGGAGTACCTTGCTCTGATACCAATTGAAAGTGCTAGTATCGACTAGAGGGGGGGGGGGCTGAATAGGCGATTTTTATGAAAGTCTTCAAAACTTAGAAGTTTCGAAGACAAACAACAGAAATGACCTAATTGATATGCAGCGGAAGATAAACTACCCTAAGCAAGCCATAGTCAAGTATGTAATGATGTGAAAGTACAGGACTAATAGTAGCTAAGTAGTAAGGATTAGGATGGAATAGTATGAAGCCAATCAACATTAGTAGTCAAGCAATGAAGTCAAACAGATACACAGATAGGCAAAGACTTCACGAAGACAAACTTAAGTAAGGATGGAAAGGGATAGAACCAGTAGCTTGTTGAAGACACAAGATTTGTTGGACCAGTTCCAGTTGCTGTGACAACTGTACATATGGTTAGGGAGGCTGAGATTTAACTCAGAAGACCGTGTCTTCACCTTATTCCCCTTGAGCTAAGGACACCCAGTCCTCTCCCAATCACTCTGGTAAGTCTTCAAGGGAGACTTCCAAACCTTCACAGACTTCGTTCACCGGCAATCCACAATGACTCTTGGATGCTCGAGCGCGACGCCTAACAATTTGGAGGATTCACAGTCCTCAAGTGTAATAAGTCTTGAGTCACATGATGGAAAGACTTGATGATGCCTAACACTCTTTGGCTCTGGGTGTTTGGGCTTTGTCCGCAAGGATCTCTCTCTCAAATGCTTGAGGTGGGTTGCTCTCAAGCGACAAAAGCCGTGCACAAACTCTGAGCAGCCACCAATTTATGGTGTAGGGGTGGGCTATTTATAGCCACTAGGCAACCCGTCCTGATTTGTCCAAAATGACCCTGGGTCACTAAGGAACTGACACGTGTTCCAATGGTCAGATTTCAAACACACACGGCAACTTTACTTGGGCTACAAGCAAAGCTGACTCATCCAGCTCTGGATAAGATTTTCTCTCATTGTCTTCGCTCGAAGACATAGGACTTGAGTTGAGCATCACTTTAGTCACTCTGACTTAGTTCACTTGGATCCCACTTAACAGTACGGTGGTTCCTATGACTCAACAAAGAAGAAAAGGAAACAACCAAACCACACAGTCTTCGCGCACCATAGTCTTCACATAATGTCTTCTCATGTCATAGTCTTCAATATGAATATCTTCTCATACCACCATTGTCTTCAATGTCTTCATACATTTTTAGGGGTCATCTCCAGTAGGTAAACCGAATCAATGAGGGACACTACCTGCGTTATCCTGCAATTCTCACAAACGCATTAGTCCCTCAACCAACTTTGTCGTCAATACTCCAAAACCAACTAGGGGTGGCACTAGATGCACTTACAGGAATCATTATTTTCCGCATAATAAGGAGGCATTTCCTTGTGTGCGGCCGTGGACCCAGCTGTCAGCCTCTCCACGTACAGTCCACATCTGATGGATGTCGTTCGTTGACCACGCCGCGCCGAGAGCACCATGGCGGTGGACGACAGCGAGGCCTACGAAGGGAGCATCATGGAGCCGGGGAAGACAAGGCAGTGGCTGCCCATGCGGTGGAGAGTACGAGGGTTAACTGGTTCGGGTGCCGTTGCTGGAAAATAACAGGAGGTGTGGGTGAGTAGAGGGATAGACAGGCCAGGGATGCGAGTATGATGGGGCCGTGAGGCCTACCCGACAGCACAGCCAGCCACGGGAGGCGGGAGCAGGCGGTTCTGACGGTGCTGGTTTGGGCGGCTAGGGCAGGAAGATCAAAGACTGAAGAAGCACGATTGACGTTAGATTGACATCTAACGGTTTGACGCTGGTAGAGTCGATTGTTGACTAAGTTACTTTTTTGAGAAACCTTGTGTACGCATGAACTTAGTAAGCCCACAAGTCAGCCTCCAAATCTGTGGCAGACAACATAGAGCCCATTTGCTATTTTTTAATAATTTGCAGCCCATTTGCTAATTCTTAAGTAATTTATTACAGCCCATTTTCTGCCCAGGACCACGGTATAAAAGTTCAACCTTATTTTGCATATTTCGGTGGAGTCCGAACTATTGTAATCCTGAAATGATAAACATTTTTTAAGAACTTATTGATTTGCCAAAAAAGATCATTTTGTTTTTGTAAGCAAATAAGACGTGGGGCAATTGAGTTGGTTTAAGGGAAATCAGTGGTAAAAAATTAGCGCTGGGAGGGAAAACAACAACAAAAATAAGGATATAAATATGAAAAGGGAATTTTTATGTATTTTCAATATAATGATACGTGTATATGAACTAGTAAAACTATAGGTAGAGATTAGAAAACTGATATAGGACATGCGTTTCAAGAGGAAAATAGAACTGGGCTGTGTAATTGATTCAGTAAAAAAACTGCCTGCGAATGATGTAAGACAAAATATAACTAACGCTGGCGGGCCAGAGGCTAGTAGATACCTGCTGGATCTTGGTGCTCCATTGTCGTCATGGGCTGGGCCTACTAAAAACAAAACCAAGCCTGGGCAGTCTACAGCACTACAAAAAAAGACATATCCGTGACATTTTGGGCTGAACGAATTTTTTTCCAGTCATACTTATGACACTTCTATGACGATAATTGTGACAAAACCCGGTATCATCATAGATGTGACAAAAAATCATGACAGAAAATGGGCTTTTCGTCCTAGGCGGGCTGGAGATGCAGCTACATGACATTCTTTGGGCTGTCCATGATGGAAAAAACCATGGTAGAAGCGAGGGCGAGGAAAATTTCGGGGAGTTCCCGATTACGGCGGGTGGTCGGGGGCCGAGCGATGTGCGTTTCTCTCATACACGTACGCGCGTGTGTGCGAGGTTTTGTGCTCTAATTGAACCCGAGCGAGGCGTTGGGCTCTAACTGAACCCGAGCGATTGCACTAGCTACGTTACTGAACCCGAGCGATTGCACTGCAGGCTCTGCGTTACTGAACCCGAGCGATCGATCGATGGCTGTTAAATGAACCCAATCGAGTGATTCCTTCGCTACTGCTGCTAACTGAAGCCGATCGATGCTGCCTCTGGATGAACAGTGAGCATTGCGCGGGGGGATTGGATGAACAGTTCGCGTTGGGGGTGGATGAACAGGAGCCCGTGGTGTTGCCTCTGGATGAACAGGACCCTGATGGATCGAGCAGGTTGGGGCTGGATGAACAGGACCCTGTGGAGGGCTGGATGAACAGGACGACCCCGTGGAGGGCTGGATGAACAGTAGAAGGTGGAGGGGTGGATGAACAGTAGCCCCGTGGAGGGGTGGTTGAACATGAGCCTGTGGAGAGGGGTGGTCGAATAGTAGCCTGTGGAGTAGCGCGCGGTAGAGGCTGGATGAACAGGAGCCCGTGGATGAACAGTCGCAGGTGGAGCCTGGAGGAGGTTGACGGTGGATGAACAGTAGCCCGTGGAGGCTGGAGGACATCGACGATGGAGATGAACATTATCTCGTGGAGTCCCGTTTCGCGGTACGCCACACCCCTCCCGATGAACAAGACCCCCGTTTCGACCGTAGCACTCCAACACAAGTCCGTTTCCTCCGTTTTGCGGTACGCCACACCCCTCCTGATCAACGGGACCCCGTTTCGACCGTAGGAGGTCCAACACAAGTCCGTTTCCTCCATTTTGCAATACGCCAGACCCCTCCCGATGAACAGGATCCCGTTTCAAACGTGGCAGGTCGAACACAAGGCCGTTTCCTCCGTTCTGTGGTACGCCAAGCCTCGTTTCCATCGGTTGTTCCGTCCAAGCCGGTTGGCTCCCATGCGTTCCGTTGCCTCCCCATGAACACAAGCATTCCGTTGTCTCCCGATGAACACGACGCATTCCATTGCCTCCCCATGAACACGACGCATTCCGTTGCCTCCCCATGAACACGACGATGATGCAGTTTCTCCGTTCCGACCCAGCCATGTACACGATCCCTGGCCGTACGTATGCGTGAGTAGGCGTTTGAGACCCCGCCCATATGTACGTACATGGCCATATTTTCTTTCTTGCACCCTGGCCACTCTACGTACGTTTACATGCTACGTGCGCGCCTCTACTATGACACGTGCACGCCTCTACATCGACCAGTATGTACGTACACGTTCGCGACCAGAATGACAACGCTACGTACATTTCAACCAGGTGGGTCCCGACTGTCAGGCACTTCCTTGCGTGCAAAGATGTAGCTGGTGGGTCCCAGCAGTCAGGGGGCGAATCTTTTTTTGCACGGATGCACTTCCTTGTGTGCGAAGATGTAGCTGGTGGGTCCCAGCAGTCAGGGGAGAAACATTTTTTTTGCGAAATACGGTGGCCCGTCCGGTGGGTCCCTGCTGTTAGGTGGAGGAATAATTATTTTGTGCGTAATAAGGAGGTACTTCCTTGCGGTTGCCGTGGACCCAGCTGTCAGCCTCTCCACGTATAGTACTGTTTCGATGGAAGTCGGTCGTTGACCACATTAGCCACACCGCGCCGAGAGCACCACGGCGGTGGACGACGGCGAGGCCTAGGAAGGGGAAGATGCGGAGCCAGGGAAGACGCAGCAGTGGATGCCCACACGGAGAGGAGTACGAGGGTTCACTGGTTCGGCTTTGGTGTGAGACTGCCGTCGCCGCAGAATAACAGGGGGTGTGGGCGAGTGGAGGGATGGCCTGGCCAGCGGTGGGAGTAGTAGGGGGTGGTGAGGCCTCCGGGGCAGCACAACCGGCCATGGGAGGCAAGAGCAGGCGGCACGACCGGCACTGCTTTGGGCAGCTGGAGCAAGAAGACCAGAGGTTGAGGAAGCATGACGGCCGTTGGATGGACATCGTACAGTCACTGCAGCTTGAATCGTTTATATTGCCTAAGTTGACAAAGCCCTTGGTACGCGTCAACTTAGTAGGCCCACAGGTCAGCTTCCAAAACGGTGCGCCCCAAATGTCAGGGGAGGAATCATTTTTTGGGCAGGTGAAGCTAGAATATCCGAGATTGAAGAAGAAGCACGACATCCGTTGGATGGACATCCAACAGCCACTGCTGCTAGAACCGTGTGCTGACTATAAGTTGACAAAGCCTTGCATACTGTCAACTCTCTTTTTTTAGGGGACGCGTCAACTTAGTAAGGCCACAAGTGTGTGGTAGAGAACTTATGGCCCATTTGAGATTTGTAAGAATGTGCAGCCCATGTTCGAATTTAATTGGAATTTACTACAGCCCATTTATAGTTTGTTAAAAGTACAACCCATTTCAACCAACCATTCAAAACAGAATTCAATAAAATTTCCCACATTTTGATGGGACCCGAAATATTTTTATCCCGAAATTTCTAGTCAGATTAAATACAATTTCAATATAAAATTATATTACATAAAAATCCAATGAAACATTGCGCCCGAGCAAATAAAACACCTTTTGAAAGTATTAATACAGTCACATGTATGGTAAATGCATGAATGTGAAGGACTAAAAAATCTACGGTTCCTAATGGAATAGGTAACAAAGCCACTTTGCCACCTACTGCTACTAACTCGCCGCCTTCCCACGTTAAGCTAGTACTTGTTGTTGCACCAGGAGCTGTTACGCGGGAAGCGATAGCATGGATATTTTGTACCCATTGAGCAAAGATAGGTTGTAATTGTATGGCAGTATCCGAAAACATATCTTGTGGACGGCCTAAAGCACTCATGGTATCACTATAAATGTACAAGCCAAAACTGTGAAAACCTATAAATACACGTACCCAGTTAAGGTGGGATATGATTGCATCGCAGTGTCTAAGGACGCGATCTAATAGATCGTTGTATCGAGTAGTTGGATCATAGTCTCTTACCATAAAATTGCTGCATGTGCAGTAGCACCGACTATTAGAAATCCGCCAATCCACATGTGGTGTGTGAACAAGGAAAGTTGTGTACCATAGTCAGTATCTAGGTATGGATAGGGAGGCATAGAATACATATGATGAGCAACAACAGTGGTTGTAGAGCCTAGCATAGCTAGGTTAAGAGATAATTGAGCATGCCATGACGTTGTTAAGATTTCATAAAGACCCTTATGGCCTTGTCCTGTAAATGGGCCCTTGTGATCCTCCAAAATATATTTAAGTCCATGGCCAATACCCCAATTGGTCCTATACATATGACCTGCTATTAGGAAAAGAATAGCAATAGCTAAATTATGGTGCGCAATATCGATCAGCCAGAGACCACTGGTTACTAGATCTAGTCCTCCGCGAAAAGTCAGAAATTCTGCGTATTTGGACCAATTTAAAGTGAAAAAAGGGGTTGCTCCTTCGGCAAAACTAGGATAAAGTTGAGCCAAAAGGTCCCGATTCAAGATAAATTTATGAGGAAGTGGTATCTCTTTAGGATCCACCCCAGCGTCAAGAAATTGGTTAATTGGTAAAGATACATGAATTTGGTGCTCTGCCCAAGAAAGAGAAGATAGGTCTGTTTTCATTCGTCTAGAACTGCTACCTCATTAACGAACTTACTCAAAGAGTGCTATAGAGCCGAGTCTAAGAAAGCCGCCCTGTTATTATTTCTTAACCTCAGAAAGTCTCACGCGCGGGGCACCTCACATCGCACTAAATCACTACTATTAGGCCCTTCCTATCATTCCACAATCCGAAGGAAAAAGAGTATCCTATGAAGGAAATCGTATCTGATCTATCACCTTCCTCGTATCGATGCTTGCCACCGCGTCACTAGGTTGTTCATAGCTCTTGCTTAGCTTAATGGATCACCAAACTGTATTCCGGGATGTGTGCATTCCACAATCCCTTAAGGAAGAGGTTCACTATAGCCTTGCTTGTTAATGGGTTTCTGAATTCACAGCAGAGTGCTAGACTAGGGATAAGCTGGATACTGACTTCTTTCCAAGAGCTCCATCAGCCCTGCTTAGCCATACATCAGCTCTACCATTACTATACGCATTCTACCTACGCTTTTATGGAAAGAAAGAAGAAAGGTTGGATGGTTGATCCACACAAATAAGAGATCTGTAGGCCCAGCCTTCAATTGCAGAGAATAGCAAGCCCCCTTTGCTGAACAGATGTATAGAGGAAAAGGGTAACCCACATCGCAAGGGCTTTCCGATTGTGTGAATCAGAGCCCAAGAGAAGTTCAATTCATTAGGAGACAGGTATCGATGCTTGCCAGCAGGAGAAAGATCACTAGGTTCAGTCCCTGATCCGATCAATAGGGTTCCCTAGGTACATTCTGTTTTCTGGAAATCCAGTAGGGATAGTATCTGCCTTTTCCAGGGCAAAAAAACAAGTTAGGCTATCCGAGAGTTGCTCCTTTTTTCCAGCTTTTTGGAGTGAAAATAAGAAGGGACTTGTGATTGGTTTTCAACATGGAAGAGAGATACCAAACCGGGCAACTTCCCCTACTAACTACTGAACACAAAAGAAGGACCTTGTGCGTGGTTCACGACTCCCGGTGCTTAGAGATGCGGTTCACTACTATTAATGGAATTAAAATTTTCAATATCCAAAAATAATATTTTATAAACTAATTACCCATTTGGTGCATTTTTTTATAGTTACTGCCCAGTTTTTATAATTACATCCCATTTATTATTTCTTAAAGCCCATTTTCTTGTTAACCTAATGCATCCCTCCTAGGAAAGATTTGCGACCCAGTAGGGCGGAGAATAACAACTTGACCTTGCCTGGGTATTCCTAAAAAAAGTATAGCTGGGCGAGCCATTTTCAGCTTGAAAAAAATTAATATCTGGGCTGGATATCTGGCCTGGGCTAGACGGGCCACAGCCCGCCCAGTTAATACTTGCAGCGATGTTTTCATTGTTGTTCAGAGGAGAAAAATTAATATCTGGTCTAAACATCGCTCAAGAAAAACTCTGCAGTGCTCACACCTCAAAAATACAAATACTGCTCGAGCTGCTTGGTCCCAACTGTCGGCCGCTTCTTGTGCAATTCTCTTGTTTATTGACTA
The DNA here is from genome assembly GCA_021437245.1 of Aegilops speltoides. Classification (NCBI taxonomy): domain Eukaryota; kingdom Viridiplantae; phylum Streptophyta; class Magnoliopsida; order Poales; family Poaceae; genus Aegilops; species Aegilops speltoides. Next base: position 107,678,102 of record CM038147.1, read on the forward strand.
CATAGGCTGACAATGGTGTGGGACCGTGATGTCAGGAAACCAGGAGGAAGCAAAAAAAATATAGTTTTATATATAAGGAGTCACTTGCGTACGTGAGGCTATGGCCCTGGTGGGTCCCCATTGTCATCCTCTCAAGTAAAGTCATCTCCTCGCCCACGCGCGCTTTCCACCCGAAACGGTCAGTGCCGCCCGCCCCGCTTCCCGGTGCGGGCGATTGCTCTGCCTTCAAATGACACAAGTGTTGTCCGTTCGTCCATCTACCGCCCACATTAATGATACGCGGTTGCCGAGGCGACTACTCCGGCGCCACATGTCCGTCCCCCCGCCGCCCACCATTGCTATATAAACTGCTGTGCCGGCCATAGCCGCAGTCATCCGCATCTTTTCCCTTTCTCCTGTCCACACTACTACTACCCACCATGGCTTCCTCGCGCTCTAGTGCTCTTTGGGACGGGCGGACGACGGACCACAAGGAGATGGCAACCATTACTTCCGACTGGCTGGCCAGCAGGTAGCCGGAGGACGACGACGTCCCAATGGAGAACGTGGTAGTCGACGATCCGGCGCCAACCCCCTCCTCCGTGCCATCCTCACCGGCGCATTGCACCATGACCATCGGCAAGGTCCATGCCCAATATATGGACACGGTGAGGCAGAAGCGTGAGGATCAGTTCCGGGAGGCGCAGGCCGCCGCCGCCTACAACCACCCATCTCCTTCAGGAGCACCTGCAGGCGGAGGAGCACCGCAGAGCGGGCAAAGCATGAGGCGCTGGCGGTATTGCATGCGGGTGGCGGAGGATGCGACCGCCTACAAAGAGGGCGATGAAGCGGGCGAGGCGCTGTTTGGCGAGACCTAGGACGAGGCAGAGGACAATGCCGGCTCCGATGAGTCCCCGCTCCGCTGGCGTCAACGAGGCCCTGCTCCGCCAAGGCCCCGCGGCGCCAACAACGAGGCAGAGGACACCGCCGGCTCCGCCGAGGCCCCGCCCCGCCCACAACAAGGCAGAGGACATCGTCGGCTCAGTCAAGGCCCCACCCTGCCGGCAATGAGGGGGAGGATTTCCACCGCTCCGTCGAGGCGCCGCCCGCTGGCAACGAGACAGAGGACATCGCCGGCTCCGCCGAGGCCCCGCCCCGCTGCCAACGAGGCCGCGCCACACAGAAAACGAGGAAGTGTAGAACACGGTAGGTCGCCGCCGCTCGGGTCCAAGTAAGGTCACCGCTGCTACCCTCTGGTTGAACCCAAGCTAGGCGGGTTGACCATTGTCGGCCGGTTAGCTTCTTGGCAGCGACGTGGAGTCGGAGAGCTATGTTGGAGAAGGACGCTGCTTCTACTTAATGCCGGTGCAGTTGGCTGACTGACACGTGGGCCCAACATGCCACATGTCAGTTACGCAACTGCACATGCAGTTAAGTCACTGAAGCTTCTGTTCAGCTCAGCCAGACACAGGTGGGTAGCTTCGGTTAATTAATTATACCTCCAGTGCACCCCTTTTTAGTTGAAGAATATATGAAATGTAATGAAATCCAGCATGTCTATATGAAATACGACCGTGTATGAATGAATTTATTTCGATTAGTTCGAATTCTTGTATCACTGGCATTGGATGAACATGCAAAACAATACGTACTAGCATTATTCTCAGGGTGATCACCTCGTTTGCCGCAGTTTCACATCTACTCCCTCCGGCCCTTTCTAGTCTGCATACTAGTTTTGTCTGCAGTCAAAGTATCTCAACTTTGACCAATCTTATAGAAAAAAGTATGCACTTTCACAATGTGCGGAGTAAAAAGGAACAGAAGGAGTACAAAGAGTTTGAGCAGCTTTTTAGCGTTTGATACGTCTCCAACGTATCTATAATTTATGAAGCATTCATGCTACATTACTATGTTTTTGAATGATTATGGGCTTTATTATGCACTTTTATATTACTTTTGGGACTAACCTATTAACCGAAGGCCCGACCCATATTGCTGTTTTATTGCTTGTTTTAGTATTTCGAGGAAAAGGAATATCAAACGGAGTCCAAACGGAATGAAACCTTCGGCAACATTATTTTTTGGAAGATTATCATCCAGGAGGCTTGGAGATCAAGTCAGAAGATCCTCGAGGTGCCTAAGAGATATGGGGGCGCCCCCCCTACAGGGCGCGGCCCCCTGTCTCATCGTCCCCCTCGAGCACCTCCCGACCGACTTCTTTCGCCTATATATACCTACGTACCCTAAAACCATCAAAACTCAAGATAGATCGGGAGTTCCGCCGCCGCAAGCCTCTGTAGCCACCAAAAACCTCTCGGAAGCCCGTTCCGGCACCCTACCGGAGGGGGAATCCATCACCGGTGGCCATCTTCATCATCCCGGCACTCTCCATGACGAGGAGGGAGTAGTTCACCCTCGGGGCTGAGGGCATGTACCAGTAGCTATGTGTTTGATCTCTCTCTCTCTCTCTCTCTCTCTCTCTCTCTCTCTCGTGTTCCCTCTATGGCACGATCTTGATGTATCCCGAGCTTTGCTATTGTAGTTGAATCTTATGATGTTTCTTCCCCTCTACTCTCTTGTGATGAATTGAGTTTCCCCTTTGAAGTTATCTTATCGGATTGAGTCTTTTATGAGAACACTTGATGTATGTCTTGTCGTGTTTATCTGTGGTGACAATGGGATATCATGTGCTACTTGATGTATGTTTTGGTGTCCAACTTGCAGGTTCCGCCCATGAACCTATGCGTAGGAGTTGGCACACGTTCTTGACTCTCTGGTAAAAACTTTGGGACACTCTTTGAAGTACTTTGTGTTGGATGAATAGATGAATCTGAGATTGTGTGATGCATATCGCATAATCATGCCCACAGATACTCGAGGTGACAATGGAGTATCTAGGTGACATTAGGGTTTTGGTTGATTTGTATCTTAAGGTGTTATTCTAGTACAAACTCTTTTATAGACTGATCCGAAAGAATAACTTTGAGGTGGTTTCGTACCCTACCATAATCTCTTCGTTTGTTTTCCGCTATTAGTGGCTTTGGAGTGACTCTTTGTTGTATGTTGAGGGATTGTTATATGATTTATCTATGTTATTATTGTTGAGAGAACTTGCACTAGTGAAAGTATGAACCCTAGGCCTTGTTTCCTACCATTGCAGTATCGTTTACGCTCACTTTTATCACTAGTTACCTTGCTGTTTTTATTATTTCAGATTACAAATACCTTTATCTACTATCTATATTCCACTTGTATCACCATCTCTTCACCGAACTAGTGGACCTATACAATTTGCCATTGTATTGGGTGTGTTGGGGACACAAGAGACTCTTTGTTATTTGGTTGCAGGGTTGTTTGAGAGAGACCATCTTCATCCTACGCCTCCCACGGATTGATAAACCTTAGGTCATCCACTTGAGGGAAATTTGCTACTGTCCTACAAACCTGTGCACTTGCAGGCCCAACAATGTCTACAAGAAGAAGGTTGCATAGTAGACATCAAGCTCTTTTCTGGCGCCGTTGCCGGGGAGGTGAGTGCTTGAAGGTATATCTTTAGATCTTGCAATCGAGTCTTTTAGTTTCTTGTTTTATCACTAGTTTAGTTTATAAAATAAAACTACAAAAAAATGGAGTTAAGTTTGTCTCATACGCTTCGTCTTTTTAATATCTTTCGTGAGTTTGATGGAAAAGAAAATTGTGCTCAAGTGCTAGAAGAAGAATGCATTAAAATTCTTGGTACTAAATCTTTGAATGATGATCATGATTGCAATGTTGCTAGTATGAACTCTTTGAATATCCATAGTACACTAATGATGATTGTAATAGTTATGATGAAAATGTCTCCTATAAGCATGTTGATTTTTGTGGAGTAGATTGGATTTGCATGGACACACCAAATAGAGAAAATAGATATTGCAAGAGCCATAAGTATTTAAAAACTAAAGGTTTGCAAGAAAGTCTTGATGAGTGTGCTAGAAGATTCAATATTTTTCGCGTCCCTTGTGAACTTTGCAATGAACATGGTCATTTAAATCTCCAATGCAAATTGTTTTATGATCGAATCGTGTCCAAAAATTGTGATAGCTTGATTACCCTTGGGTATCATAAAGAGCTTAGCCTTCTTTTGGGGTATGAAGAAATGAAACGTATAACTGAGGGTATTCCAAAATTTAATCTTGATAGATTCCTTGATTTTGATCTAGAGGATATTTATATGTTTTGTGTGGAGAATTGCATTGAAAATCCTTATATTGCCAATTACCTAAAGAAAAGAAAGCAAATAGAAGATGATGAGAATACTAATGAAAGGAAGAGACTTTAATATCCTCCTATTATTTCTCATGATGAATCAGGTAACGAGGAGGAGCTTTCTATTCAACCAATCTCGTCAATAAGGAGCTCAAAGAGGAAGGTTGAACCCACACATAATGTGAAGAAGAAAAAGAAAAGACGGAGCAAAAAAGGTAGAAAGGTATCCCTCCCAAATGATGTTACTCCTACTACTCATTGTGAAGATGATAATTGCTGTACTATTGGTGCTATCAATATTTTTAATGATGAGAGTGATTATGCTTATGATATGAAAGGGCCCAAGCTTGGGGAAGCTATGTTTGATGAGGATGAAATATTTGAGAATATATTTGCTGAAATTAATGTTTGTCCCAAGCTTGGGGATGCTACGTTTAGTGAAGATGATATTTTTAGCATCCCAAGTTTTGATATGCAAAGTTGTTATGATGATAGCATGCCTCCTACCTATGATGATTATATTGATGAAAGTGGGTTTGGAAGAGTGTCAACTTTATTTAGTGATTCCACTATCTTGGAAGAGGTTTCAATAGATTATGATGAGAACGAAGTTGCTACTTATGATGATTATTGTGATGAAACTTATGCTATAAAAAGTAGTGATGATTATATTTACAAATCTTGTCATGATTATGATTACCCTTTTTCTGAACATTACTCTTTTAATGTGGAAACAATTTTTAGTGTTCAAGTCTCTTATGATACTCCTACTATTCCGAATTAGAAGAATTTTGAGAGTAGTAAAAATTATATGCTTGTAGATCATGAAAAGAATGCTTTAGGTGCTGGTTACATTGTTGAATTCATTCATGATGCTACTGAAAATTATTATGATGGAGGAATATATGCTTGTAGGAATTGCAACAATGTCAAGTTTCCTCTCTATGTGCTTCAAGTTTTGAATATATTCTTGTTTTACCTTCCTATGCTAATTGATTATCGTTCCCATAAGTTGTTTGCTCACAAAATCCCTATGCATAGGAAGTGGGTTAGGCTTAAATGTGCTAGTCATATGCTTCATGATGCTCCCGTTATGTTTCAGTTCTTATCTTTTATGTGAGCATCATTGCCATCATCATGGCTAGCTAGAAAGGCATTAAAGAAAAGCGCTTGTTGGGAGTCAACCTAATGTTTATCCTTACTGTTTTTGTGTGTTCACATGATTATGCTACTGTAGTAATCATGTATTATAGCTTTTGCTTCAATAACGTACCAAGTAAGACCTTTAGGATGGCTTACGGTGATAGTTGTGTTGATCCTGCTGAAAATCAGAAACTTTTGCACCCCGTAAATTAGTTTTTTTAATTCACAGAAACATGCTTATGATCTGATTCTTTTTGCTATGGATTAATAAACGAATTTCTTAGGACTTCCTAATTTTGTACGATTTTTGTAGTTCCAGAAGTATACGTTTGATATAGATTACTACAGACTGTTCTGTTTTTGACAGATTCTGTTTTCTATGTGTTTTTTGCTTATTTTGATGAATCTATGGGTAGTATCGGAGGGTATGAACCATAGATGAGTTGGAGTACAGTAGATATTACACCAATATGAATTAAGAATGAGTTCATTACAGTACCTAAGTGGTGGTTTTATTTTCTTATACTAACGGAGCTTACGAGTTTTCTGTTGAGTTTTGTGTTGTGGAGTTTTCAAGTTTTGGGTAAGGATTCGATGGACTATGGAATAAGGAGTGGCAAGAGCGTAAGCTTAGGGATGACCAAGGCACCCCAAGATAATATTCGAGAATAGCCAAAAGCCTAAGCTTGGGGATGCCCCGAAAGGCATCCCCTCTTTCGTCTTCGTTCATCAGTAACTTTACTTGGGGCTATATTTTTATTCACCACATAATATGTGTTTTGCTTGGAGCGTCATTTTCTTTTGTTAGTATTTGCTTGATGTTAGTTAGATTAATGTTTTGCATCTTTATTTTTAATAAAAATGTCAAGGATAGCCTTTGCCATGCTTATTTTGCTAGTATACATGTTGCTGTTTGAAAACAGAAAGTTTACCGTTGTTGCAAAAATTCCCTAGAAAAGTTGGAGCATGATATAATGTTGAAACCTTTTGCATAATGAGATCTTATAAATTTATTACAGTGGGAATTTTAGTTCATAACTTTTGGAGTCAGGGAAGTATTGATACTCTTGCATTCTTTACAGACTGTACTGTTTTGACAGATTGCTGTTATGTTTGCATTGTTTGCATATGCTTGCTTGTTTAATGATCTATCTATTATATAATTAAGACAAGAGACAAACAAGCAACCACGTTTAACCACATATGCTAATATTATTTACACCGTTTGATTAGAATATCAAAGGTCAAGATTTAAAATTTATTGCGTAACATGTTAACACGTATAGACCACAATATTGAACTGTCACGTGTCTATGCACCAAATATATCTAACTCAGAAAAAAGATACATATATAAAAAGGCATGTTGCAAGCCGGTCAAAAAGAGAGTCCTAACCACGTACAACATATTAGTCCTGGCCACGGACGCACACCTCCATGCATACTATATATTAGGAAAAGAACCTCATGGCTCATCGGGCAAAAAAAAATAACTCATGGCCCATCGGACAAATATAAAACCATGTCACGTATACTTAGAAAGAAGGAAACATACGGACAGACCTTCTTGGAAAAATATTATACATGCCTAAATAGATAAACCTATGTAATAAGGAAATTGACACGTGCAATAGGTCTGTAATATGGACATGTACAAAATCAGGTTCACTTACAAACTGGAAAAAATGAAGGGTGTGGCTATGTCTCAGTCAACTTGGGCATAGTCAAGTCTAAGTCAAGTGACACAACACGTAAGAAAAAAAACTAACAGAAATTTTTTACACGGATCTTCATGTAAGATCCAATGAATATAGCGTGGTAAGTCTCGGCCGACTAAGACTTAGCAGTCCCGAAAAATGAAACATACGGGTAGGTCTTTTTGTAGAAAATAATTAAATACATCATTTTGTTGCGAGAGATAATTAGATACACCCTATAATAAAGAAATTGGCACGTCCAATATGGACACATACAAATTCAGGTCACGTACGCATCAGAAAAAATAATAATGTACGGGCATGTCTTTCTGCCAAAAAAGAGTAGACTCATAAATTGGTAAACCTACAAAGGAAATATAAAAGAATCTCTACCCAATTCTCTCCCTAAAAAGAAGAAGTCTCAAAGGAGCGACATCATACGAGGTCGACGGCATGGTTCAAGATGGCCGTTTCCATATAATGATAAACAGCTCCAAGACACGGCAAGGGTTTCTTGATTGGCATGAAGTGGAGTTGGATGGGTACGTAATATGCCAGGAGGGCTTGCTTTCATGCACCATCGCTGAGGCACCATGCACGCGAGTTCGGGATGCGAGGAAGATTTAACGGCTAAGCGCAACAACAAAACATGACATGGCGGAACTTGGAAGCATTAAGATCGTGGTGGCAAGCACGAGGCAGCACACGAAACCCGGCTAGGTTGTTGGCCATGGCCGCGCGCATAAATTGCATCTCCGCAAGAGATGAAGAGATGGACTAGACGGGTCATGTAGTTCTCTCGCTGACCGATAATGACGCTGTGGGCAGAACAAGATGCTATTTTGCCGTCTACATAATACGGCGTGCCGGTGCCACTGGTGGTTGCACTGCCCTTGACGGATGGTAGCAGAGATGTGTCCATTCTGTGCACATGAACCGATGTGATGGCTTATGGTGCACATCATGTACGCAGGAAGTTTATTTCCTGTATCCATGCTTTAAAAAGAAACTGAAACATAATATATATGGATACAGGAAATAAGGGAGCTATTGGATGGCCAACATATCAAAGATGATGTACAAGGCCAATGAAAAATATGATGAGGTCACCTTCATGAAACGAAAGTAGGTTCATATGCGATAATCAATATAGTTATTTTTTACAAGATGGTAATTAGCAATGGAGATTTAATACGGTATGATAAAAGAAGCGTACACATGAATATTTATCGAAGTTGTGGCACATGGGAGCAATCGGAGTAGCATTTATCTCACCAAAATCCAGGTAGCATTGCATTTGTTCATGTAATAAGTGGTGTCAGCAAAATACTTGGATTGTTATAGGTGTTTTTCCTTTTTTCTCATTGGTGGGAGAACTAAAATTTATTTATGGAAAAATTTACTAATACCAAATTTCCACATTTATAAACATCTTATGTGTTTCAAGATTTCATCATGGTAATCTAAAGTATTAGTTCGTAATCAAGAATAATAAAGATGAAAACAACTACACATTTGGCAAAGCAAGCGCGCGCGCAGACACACACACACATACACACACACACACACACACAAACACACACACACTGAGAGAGAGAGAGAGAAAATCGTGATGGAACTCATAAAATGTTCCATGTTTCTACGGAACAATTAAAATAGGCAAAGACATCACCTATACATACATACAGGTACAAACATTCTTGGAACATATGCTTGAATTCAAAATGTACCTTTTCATAAACACAAGTTTTAAAACACATTTGATCATATATTGTGTTTATTTTAAAATATAATTTCTTTAAATGAAAAAATATAGCTTCTAATAAAGGAAATTATAAATGAAAAAAATCTATCCGCGCAAATGCGCGGGTAACCCCGCTAGTTCTATTTGAGGATAGGAGTATTAAATATGAAGAGGCATTTAGTATTCATTGTGGAATAATAATTTTAGTGATTTGTTACAGTAAAAAATGATAAGGTTTTGCATTGGTTTATACTAACCTATCTCACGAGTTCTTGTTGAGTTTGGTGTGGATGAAGCTTTTGATAAAAAGAGAAACCATGATATGAGAGGAATTAAGGAGATACAAAAGTTCAAGCTTGGGGATGCCCAAGGCACCCCAAGATAATATTCCAAGAAATCTCAAGCATCTAAGCTTGGGGATGCCCCGGTAGGCATCCCACGTTTCTTCTTCAACAACTATCGGTTAGTATCGGTTGAGCCTAAGTTTTTGCTTCTTCACATGAGTTGTGCTATCCTTGCAATGTCCTTTTATTTTGTTTTGTTTGCTGTTTGAATAAGATACCAAGATCTAAAATTCTTTAATGAGAGAGAGTCTTCACATTAGTTACATAATTACTTAGCTACTCATTGATCTTCGCTTATATCTTTTTGGAGTAGTTTGTCATTTACTCATGTGCTTCACTTATATCCTATGAGTAAATTGTTGAATGAGTTGATTGTCATGAATCTGAAATTATATATGCCTCATTTGCTTATCCCATGGGGAGTAATGACTTCACGTCTAAGAAGTAGAGGTTGTAAATTTATTGGAGGTTAGCAAGCATTGTATTGGTCATTTGAACAATTTCATGAAAGAATATTGAAGGAAGAGAGATTTCATATATAAATATACTATTATAGACATCTTTTATAGTTGGGAGCACTCATTAAGTCTGACATGCTAAAGAGTTGATGTTGGACAAGGAAGACAACATAATGGTTTATGTTTTCCGACATCTCAGTTAACGTATATTGTCATGGATCATTCAAACATGTTGAGCTTGCCTTTCCCCCTCATGCTAGCCAAAATTCCTTGCACCAAGTAGAGATACTATTTGTGCTACCAAATATCCTTAAACCCAGTTTTGCCATGAGAGTCCACCATACCTACCTATGGATTGAGTAAGATCCTTCAAGTAAGTTGTCATCGGTGCAAGCAATAAAAATTGCTCTCTAAATATGCATGACTTATTAGTGCGGAGAAAATAAGCTTTGTACGAACTTGTTATGGAAGCAATAAAAGCGACATACTGCATAATAAAGGTCCATATACAAGGAGCAATATAAAGTGACGTTCTTTCGCATTAAGATTTTGTGTATCCAACCCTAAAAGCGCATGACAACCTCTGCTTCCCTCTGCGAGTGGCCTATCCTTTACTTTATGTCTTTTACTTTATGCAAGAGTTAAGGTGATCTTCACCTTTCCCTTTTTCATTTTATGCTTTGGCAAGCACTTTGTGATAGGGTGATCCTGATATATATATCCAATTGGATGTAAGTTAGCATGAACTATTATTGTTGACATCACCCAAAGGTGAATACGTTTGGAGGAACCATTATAAGCGCCAATCTTTCTCTGTGTCTGATTAAAACTTCATAACCATTAGTATTGCGTGAGTGTTAGCAATTGTAGAAGACTATATGATAGTTGAGTATGTGGAGTTTGATATTCCTGAAAATAAGATGGATTGCAATTGTTTGAATGACTAAGAATGAAGTTTGCTAGTTTTCAAGAAAGTTTATGGTCTATGCTTTGACATGTGAATTGCTTGTTACTTTACAGTGAGAAGTTTTATGAGATGAACTACTGTTATGACATATTATCATGCTAGAAAAGGTGATTGAAATTATCATTGATCAAACTTGTGCACCTTCTAGCATTCACACTTCATAAATTCTTTCTGTTATCATTTACCTACTCGAGGACGAGTAGGAATTAAGCTTGGGGATGCAGATATGTCTCCAACGTATCTATAAGTTATGAAGCATTCATGCTACATTACTATGTGTTTTGAATGATTATGGGCTTTATTATGCACTTTTATATTACTTTTGGGACTAACCTATTAACCGGAGGCCCAACCCACATTGCTGTTTTATTGCCTGTTTCAGTATTTTGAGGAAAAGGAATATCAAACAGAGTCCAAACGGAATGAAACTTTCGGCAACGTTATTTTTTGGAAGATTATCATCCAGGAGGCTTGGAGACCAAGTCAGAAGATCCTCGAGGTGCCCAGGAGAGAGTGGGGCGCGGCCCCCTGTCTCGTGGGCCCCTCGAGCACCTCCCGACCGACTTCTTTCGCCTATATATACCTACGTACCCTAAAACCATCAAAAATCAAGATAGATCGGGAGTTCCGCCGCCGCAAGCCTATGTAGCCACCAAAACCTCTCGGGAGCCGTTCAGGCACCGCCTGGGAGGAATCCATCACCGTGGCCATCTTCATCATCCCGGCGCTCCCCATGACGAGGAGGGAGTAGTTCACCCTCGGGGCTGAGGTTATGTACCAGTAGCTATGTGTTTGATCTCTCTCTCTCTCGTGTTCTCTCTCGTGTTCCCTCTATGGCACGGTCTTGATGTATCCCGAGCTTTGCTATTGTAGTTGGATCTTATGATGTTTCTCCCCCTCTACTCTCTTGTGATGAATTGAGTTTCCCCTTTGAATTTATCTTATCGGATTGAGTCTTTTATGAGAACACTTGATGTATGTCTTGCCGTGTTTATCTGTGGTGACAATGGGATATCATGTGCTACTTGATGTATGTTTTGGTGACCAACTTGCGGTTTCCGGCCATGAACCTATGCATAGGGGTTGGCACACGTTCTTGACTCTCCGGTAGAAACTTTGGGGCACTCTTTGAAGTACTTTGTGTTGGATGAATAGATGAATCTGAGATTGTGTGATGCATACCGTATAATCATGCCCACGGATAGTTGAGGTGACAATGGAGTATCTAGGTGACATTAGGGTTTTGGTTGATTTGTATCTTAAGGTGTTATTCTAGTATGAACTCTTTTATAGATTGATCCGAAAGAATAACTTTGAGGTGGTTTCGTACCCTACCATAATCTTTTCGTTTGTTTTCCGCTATTAGTGGCTTTTGAGTGACTCTTTGTTGCATGTTGAGGGATTGTTATATGATCTATCTATGTTATTATTGTTGAGAGAACTTGCACTAGTGAAAGTATGAACCCTAGTCCTTGTTTCCTACCATTGCAATACCGTTTACGCTCACTTTTATCATTAGTTACCTTGCTGTTTTTATTATTTCAGATTACAAATACCTTTATCTATTATCTCTATTGCACTTGTATCACCATCTCTTCGCCAAACTAGTGCACCTATACAATTTGCCATTGTATTGGGTGTGTTGGGGACACAAGAGACTCTTTGTTATTTGGTTGCAGGGTTGTTTGAGAGAGACCATCTTCATCCTACGCCTCCCACGGATTGATAAACCTTAGGTCATCCACTTGAGGGAAATTTTCTACTGTCCTACAAACCTGTGCACTTGCAGGCCCAACAACGTCTACAAGAAGAAGGTTGCATAGTAGACATCAGCGTTCCTGTACATTGCAATCAAACACACAGGCCTGGCAATTCATAGATAAGATTCAAAACAATCAATGATTATGCATCTCAGCGATTCACATGTCAGAGCCAATATTTACTTCACAACTAAAGAATAAAGAAAAATTGATCGACGCTGCTGACAGCAAAGGGCGTCCCATTTGAAAATATCAAACACATGTCTTCTTGCTAAAATCAATGAGCAGAACTTGACAAGGTTGTCCCATTCCAAAATATCAAATGCCTAAGATTGCGGAATGGGCAGGGTTTGCCATCAGTTCGGACATTGACATGGCACCTCGTGCTAAATAAACTAGCTGTTCTTTTTGTGCAGTTCCACCAAAATCAACCAAATTCGCCTGTAGCTTGTATGATTTCGCCCTTATATGTTGCAACACCTTGAACTTATCGGCACCTCCTTTCTTGTGGTGGAAATGAATGATTCGATGTATTCATGAAATTTTTGTGCAGTTCCCATTGAAATCAAACTGAGCACCCCTGTTTGCACAAATACAGAAAAGTGATTAGTATAAAGCAAACTGTACTATGAATTGACAGTTTAAACAGGCACCTACATGGTCCATGTAGAGCACACTTTTAGAAAAATGGAACTCACTGGAAAGAATCCTAGAACAACATTGTACTCGCGCATCACAGCAAGAAAATGGAGATTTGTCGGTCCTTCTAAGCTGAAGTTAGTTTGGTCTTGTGGGGAGTAATGTAACCATCCTTCAACTGCTCCTTCTGATGAGAAGATAGACATGGCTTCTTCATCCTGGCATAATCGGAACTAGTTACTTCACGTACTCCATATTCTTCTTCAGATGAGGATGATCTTATTGTGCAAAGAAAGAGGAGAACTAAATGCTAGCATCCCTGTTTGCTCTAAAAAAGGAAAGGAAATATTTAAAACATCACAAATGAAGCACTTCTCAAGGACAATACCACTTTTTCATGACAATATCTAAACAGTAGCAGAAAAACAATAGAGATGACAAAGCTCAATCATATGGTTGAAATCAGTGGGCGAGTACCAACCTTTGTTAGGAGGCTTATTGTGTAGAGCATACAGATGAAGCACTTCTCCAGAACCATCTGTTGCTATCTACTGTGGTGGCCATGCTTACTATATACTCCTCGATTAGTTTAATGTTTCCAACATCTTCTTGTGCAGTTCCACTAAAATATATGGTATCTTCAAAGAAGATCCCTGTTTGCACAAGTAGAGATAATTACGTATTATATTAAGAGTGGCATCAAGTCGGTGGCAAAACAATTGCTTGTTCCAGCCATAGCAATAAATTAACATGCAAAACTATATCATTACTTGTGTCATCATAGTTCCAGTGCTTCATTACAGCACCGGGAGTTGATTTTTGTTTTTTTCCCTCTTGTTCTTCCATTCATTACTTGGTTCAATAACAGACAAGCTTCGCCTTCAATGTAAGATTTGGCATGTCAATTAAGGAGCACAAGTATAGCACTAAACAATGACATTAATTTTCTGATGAAAGTGGCAAAATACAGGCCAACAGTTGTGAAATATCCTTATCTTACCTCAATGGGATATTACGGTGCACATACAGATAGGAAGTCTTGTCTCCATTTGTGTAGTTCACTAAAATCAAGCAACATTACCGTACAAGTAGCATAACATATGAAAGCACACTGCAGAATCATGTGAAAGAAGGCTAGTACTGACCTATCATGACGCGGAATTCAAACAACTCACAAGAAGAAGATCTGGACCAAATTTTCCATCACGGATATGAAGTAAGATCTCCTCTTGTGCAGTTCCACTAAGATCAAGCAATCAAGCAACGTTGTTGGTGTGACATTTTGGTTGAACTGCACAAAACACTCTTAAAACAAAAGTGTTTTGTGCAGTGGAACAAAAGGTCACAATGGCAACAAGGTGAAGTAGATAACCCTGTTTACACAGAGGTGCAAAGAAACAACTAGTGGTCAATAACGGTGGATGACACAAAAGCCAACAAAAAGAAGCATCTACCTTATCTAAATGGGAAAGAAAGCAAGACAGTAGCATTTCTCAAATGGTGGCATTGATTAATATTAACATAGATATTATATTAACAATAAAAATCGTTAAACATATAATTTGCTTTTAACTGTGGCATTGCATCAATTTTCCAGCGGCATTATTAGAGAGTGTTTGATTACTGGGACATTTTGGTGTAGGTACTAGAAAAACTCCATGTCAGTCCCATCTAAACCAAACAGGAGGGACTTTTAGGGACTAAAAGTGGGCATTTGGGACTAAAGAAAGAAGACCCCGAGGGAGAGTCTTTTTGGGACTTTTTCCAATAGTTGCCCCTGCCACGCATCGCACCTTGTCTCTATTAGTTCATTACTAGGGGTAAGATGGTCTTTTAGAATGTCATTTAATAACCTCTAGTCCATGATTAGTCCCTGGAACCAAGCGGGAGGAACTAGGGAGTTTTTAACCAAACATGGCCTAGATTAACAACAGCTAAAGAGTTGCACTGGACAGTGGATGCACTAGCACCATGTGCATCTACCGGTGTACTGGGGTGATGCACAGTCTGATGCAACAAAGAACAAACAACCAAGGAGCATATTTGTGTTGGTCCCATTTTTGTTATCTTTAGACACCTTTCCCTATGTGAGCGCAGCAAATCTAGTCCTGCTCAAACTCTACAGCCTTGTCCCCCAAAACAAAAGACCAGTTCGTTATAGATGTGCGTACTGCGTTTGTCATTATTTTCCCTTTTCGACCAACGTAGGTGCTGGATAGCCAGTCTGTACTAGTACTTTCGCCCTTCCTTTCCTCTTTGAACCACGTCCTAGATTTATGCTATACAACTTTCCCCACTACTTTCCCCCATTCCTTTTCTCTTTGAACCACATCTTAGATTCATGCGATACAACTTTCCCCACTACTTTCCCCCTTTCCTTTCCTTTTTGAACCACGTCCTAGATTTATTCTATACAACTTTTCCTACTACTTTCTCCCACTCCTTTCCTCTTTGAACCACGTCCTAAATTCATGGTATACAACTTTCCCCACTACTTTCCTGTTTGATCCAACACCTAGATTCGAGTGCAGAAGCGGAAAAAGCCCACATGCAGCTAGAGCAATGCATGTGGAATAAGTAAATTATACCTTAAGGTTCCTGGGGCGTGGTTCGGTGGGCGACCAGACGGCGGCAAAGAAGAAGGGGTCGGAGGCCCTCCCGCGCCGCTGCTAGGTGAAAGTGAACAACTGCGTCGGTAGTGGATTCCTTCCCTCGCCGACGGCGACAGCGTTAACCCTCCTTCCCTTCCCGGCGGACGGATCCTGCTGGCTCTTTGACCAGCAGTGAGGGGAGAGAGAGGCCAACAAAGTCTTGTTTAGATCTGGAGAGGGTGAGAGAGTGTGAAGAGAGCAACTACAAGCGCTGAGGCTCCCGCGTGTATATAGATACTGGAGAGAGTGTGTGAAGAGTGCAAACCCTAGAAAACAAGCACCGAGGCTGCAGCTTATACGCGATGAGGTGATTATACGGTCACTACGAGATCGTATAGCTCCGTATCCATCCATTTTGACCAGTCAAAGAATCCTCCTGACACGAATTATGCTCAAGTGTAGTTATCAAACCCGAGACCTCAAGTTTGATGAGCGAACAGGCTAACCAGCTACACAACCCTCCCGTTATGTTCAACGAGAGGAAAATAACCTTTTATACATTCCTGCATTCGTGTGACAAGCATGCCGTGTTTTTTTTGTGTGGGAGTCATTGGGATTTAAATCATAATCGTGTCATGTGGCTTTGGTGGTAAGACTATCCACAGTGGTGGAGAAATAATGCAGCTTAGTCACCTTACCTCTCTCCACGTAGTACGTTGGGTCCCACCAGTCAGAGGGTGAAACAAACAAATTAATAAGAAAAACTAAAGCGCCAACGGTGTATCTTACCTCACACATCTCGCTACTGCTCGGGAACACTGTCAATTGATCGCTCTGTTTGCTCACGTACTATTTTAAGTGAATCCTTATTATAACATGCACACAATTTTGGGCACTTGTATTCGACCTAAGTCAGTGTGCCACCGTATCTCGTACTACTCCCTCCGTCTAGGTGTAATAAGTCACGTTAGAAGGTGTAGCGGGACCAAGGTGGAAGCAGATTGGAGGAGAGGGAGAAACTTGACCAGTCGTTCCTCCAATCAAAGCCATGATTTCTGTCTCTAAATGCAACAATTAATGCAAACAACTAAGAGATGCCGTTTTAGCTACCATGCAGGGCCACCTATAACTCGCATGCAAGCCGACTTTGATTTCTTGACTGATCAACGCGTAGTTGCACTCCATGCATTGGGTTTCCGGGGGATATAAGAAGGTAGAGTAAGGAGCGTTTGGTTACTTTGCTAAGCTAGGTTGGTCATAGTGGTGAGTAACTTGGACTAGTAACATGCATATGTTACTAGTCTAGGTTACTACTATGTGAAGTTTGCCGTTGGAAGCGAGTCGATATGGCTCTCCTGAGCTAGCATGGTTTTTGTAGCCCACCCAAGTTAGCTGGCCCACAAAAGCTAACATATTTTAACAGTTCCAAATGCCTATCCTTGCCCGACTATGCTATAAGCTGTTCTTGCGAAGGATCCAAACTCTCCCTAAGTAACAACACTCGCAAGCAACAAGGCCAGGAGGGGATTGAGATGCGAAGTTAATGGATGACGCCTAAACATTTCGGGAATATCTGATTTCTGTAAGATGACTTAACACCTAGACGGAGGGAGTACTACTCCTCAGTCCAGGTTTGATGGAATATTCGTCACCTCTTCTCTTCTTGTACGTACTCCATTTGTATCTCACTTCCTGTGGCTTTGCACTCGCATGATTTTCCTATTCTATGAACCTATGTGTGCGTGCACGTGCGTGTGTGTGTGTGTGTGTGTGTGTGTGTGTGTGTGTGTGTGTGTGTGTGTGTGTGTGTTTAACAGCATGTGTGTGTTAGAGAGAGTGACAGATCGACCTACTCCTACAGAGAGATGGTGTGTAGTGTACGATTTTAGCCGCGAGAGTTGGTGCATCCTATCATTTCCGGGCGTTCGGTAGGGACAGGCGGACAGCTGCCACGCCCGCTCCTGACCAGCCTGGCCCACCCAAAGCCCCTCCATCGCCAGCGCGCTTCTGGCCTGAAGCAGTCAGCACCGCTCCAAAGAATCGATGCCACATTCATGCCCGGGCAGAGCAGACGCGACCTCTCACTGGCACCTGCGTTGAAGGGAGAAGCGGATTCAAGAGTGATGGTTTCTTCGTCCGTCCAACTTACTGTTGGGTCTATGTGATTTGACGGCACATTGGTCATTATTACTGAGGTGGTAGGATTGCTGGATGTCCCACGCTTTCGGCGAAAGGAGGTACTACTAGATTACAATTTCTCCATTCTTACAGCAGAGGAGTGCAAGAGCAGTGAAAACACGCAGGCTCAGTGATTACATGGCCCACCTAACACTATTACCGTATTTTCTGGACACGTGCGACACCTAACTCTTTACATAGTACTCCCTCCGTTCCTAAATACTAGATGAGTCCCCGCGCGTTGCCGCGGAACAGCCATATATCTCTATGCGCATAATTATCGATTTCATAGAACTAAAAAAACTCTATAACCGCATGACAAATGTGGTAGCCAAACTAAAAAAATTCCCATCGTCATTTAGATCATCCCACATAAAGAAAAAAGATCATCCAACTCCTGCTGCATAATGGGATTATATTTTTCTTTTTGACACGTTAATGGGACTTAAAAGCTCACTTACATGCATGCTCGGTGCATGCTTGCATGTAGACATGTTGATGTGATTTAAAACCCACTCACATGCATGCCACGGTATTTCTGCATGCTTGCATTTGGCTTAGTGCGGAACCTTTCAATGTCTAGATCAGACGGCTATTATGGACTGATTTAGTTCATCTGGTGGCTACATTAATTTTGATGATGTGGCTCAAGGAGAGGATAGAGAATTCCTAGTAGTGGGGGCTAGCTATTTAGATATAATAGATAAGTCTTTGTAGAGATTCCACTAGGTGGACTACATATGGAACAAAATGAATGAATTTACACTTAAAGTGCATCTACATACATCCGCATGTGGTTCATGGTGAAATCTGTACAAAGACTTATATTTAGGAACGAAGGAAGTACTAGTATAATACGTACTGTAATTTATCAGCGAGATAAATTTGTACAATGCTATGAAGGTTCCAGCTTCTGTTACATGTATCTTGCATCCAAGGTTGCCCGTTGCAACATTTCATCAAATACAAAGGAGACTAACATGCATGCTATTGCATCTCAATGATTGACAGATCATAGCAAATATGTACTCCCTCCGTTCCAAAATAAGTGTCTCAACTTTACGAAAACTTTAGTACAAAGTTGTACTACTACTAAAGTTGACATTTATTTTGGAACAGAGGCAGCTAAAGAAAAAATGATCCATGCAGTCGATAGCCCCTGAACCATAAACCCTAACCAGGATTCAATTTGCTGGCAATGTTCGAGCTTCCTATGAAATGATGTTTGCAACCTTTTGACCATCGGATAATTTTGTGCAATTTCACCAAAATCGAGATGAGCATCCCTCTGGCAAAGAAATTGAAGAAGCGTGATTAGAATAAGATTACTGGGACTAGTTGATGAGACATAAACTCATCACAAATATAGTATGTAGAAGCCAGTAGAGGTATGTGCGGGGCAAATAAGTAGAGAAATATCCACATGGAGTGATGTGGGCAGCTGGAGCAGTGGTGCAAGACGGCTGTAAAGGGAGTTGTACCTGAGGGATGTTGGGACGTAGCTCAACCTTGAGGAGG
The DNA here is from genome assembly GCA_021437245.1 of Aegilops speltoides. Lineage (NCBI taxonomy): Eukaryota > Viridiplantae > Streptophyta > Magnoliopsida > Poales > Poaceae > Aegilops > Aegilops speltoides. Next base: position 107,697,367 of record CM038147.1, read on the forward strand.
GCAGCGGGAGGCGGCAACTGCGCATGTCGCGGCAGTGAGCAAAGGACGAAGGCAACCTCACTGACTTTGTGAGAGAGAACAGCGGGGACCTCTGATCGGGACGTGCCGACAGTGGGTTTTCGCCGTCGCCGACGGAGACCGCATCTACACTAAGCATCCACGATGTTAGAGATGTGGCCATAGTCGTTTTGTGCGAGAGAGTGTGAAGCAAGCAACCCCAGTAAGCAACCGTTTAGGCTGGCCCATCCTGACTATGTATATAGTCGAGCGGTTTCCTTTTCTCTCCATATGAACCTAATCAGATTGCGTACGTGTCACTGGAGAAAAAAACTTTATTTATAAATGACGCGACACCTACTACTCATTCTCCTATAACCTTGCGCTTGGTGAAGGAAATATGCCCTAGAGGCAATAATAAAGTTATTATTTATTTCCTTATATCATGATAAATGTTTATTATTCATGCTAGAATTGTATTAACCGGAAACATAATACATGTGTTAATACATAGACAAACATAGTGTCACTAGTATGCCTCTACTTGACTAGCTCGTTGAATCAAAGATGGTTAAGTGTCCTAGCCATAGACATGAGTTGTCATTTGGTTAATGGGATCACATCATTAGGAGAATGATGTGATTGACGTGACCCATTCCGTTAGCTTAGCACTTGATCGTTTAGTATGTTGCTATTGCTTTCTTCATGACATATACATGTTCCTACAACTATGAGATTATGCAACTCCCGTTTACTGGAGGAACACTTTGTGTGCTGCCAAACGTCACAACGTAACTGGGTGATTATAAAGGAGCTCTACAAGTGTCTCCGAAGGTACATGTTGAGTTGGCGTATGTCGAGATTAGGATTTGTCACTCCGATTGTCGGAGAGATATCTCTGGGCCCTCTCGGTGATGCACATCACTATAAGCCTTGCAAGCAATGTGACTAATGAGTTAGTTGCGGAATGATGCATTACATAACGAGTAAAGAAACTTGCCGGTAACGAGATTGAACTAGGTATTGGATACCGATTATCGAATCTCGGGCAAATAACATACCGATGACAAAGGGAACAACGTATGTTGTTATGCGGTTTGACCGAAAAAGATCTTCATAGAATATGTAGGAGCCAGTATGAGCATCCAGGTTCCGCTATTGGTTATTGACCGGAAACAGTTCTAGGTCATGTCTACATAGTTCTTGAACCCGTAGGGTCCGCACGCTTAATGTTTTGATGACAGTTATATTATGAGTTTATGTGTTTTGATGTACCGAAGGAGTTCGGAGTCCCGGATGAGATCGGGGACATGATGAGGAGTCTTGAAATGGTCGAGACATAAATATCGATATATTAGACGACTATATTTGGACTTCAGAAAGGTTCCGAGTGATTCGGGTATTTTCGGGGGTACCGGGGAGTTACGGGAATACGAGGAAGAAGCAATGGGCCTCATGGGCCAAGTGGTGGAAGAGAGGAGGCAGGGCGCGCGGCCCCCCTATCCCAAACCGAATTGGACTAGGGGGCCGTCCCCCCTTTCCTCATTTTCCTCCCTCTCCTTCCTTCTCCTTCTCCTTCCCTTCCTTCCCCTCTCCTAGTTGGACAAGGAAAGGAGGGAGTCCTACTCCCGGTGGGAGTATGACTCCTCCTGGCGCGCCCCTTCTAGGCTGGCCGCCCCCTCCCCCCTTGCTCCTTTATATACGGGGGTAGGGGGCACCTCTAGACACAACAATTGATCCTTGAGATCTCTTAGCCGTGTGCGGTGCCCCCCTCCACCATAGTCCTCGATAATATTGTAGCGGTGCTTAGGTGAAGCCCTGCGACGGTAGAACATCAAGATCGTCACCACGCCGTCGTATTGACGGAACTCTTCCCCGACATTCTGCTGGATCGGAGTCCGGGGATCGTCATCGAGCTGAACGTGTGCTAGAACTCGGAGGTGCCAAAGTTTCAGTGCTTGATCGGTCGGGCTGTGAAGACGTATGACTATATCAACCGCGTTGTTCTAACGCTTCCGCTTTCGGTCTATGAGGGTACGTAGACAACACTCTCCCCTCTCGTTGCTATGCATCACCATAATCTTGCGTGTGCGTAGGAATTTTTTTGAAATTACTATGTTCCCCAACAGTGGTATCCGAGCCAGGTTTTATGCGTAGATGTTATATGCACGAGTAGAACACAAGTGAGTTGTGGGAGATACAAGTCATACTGCTTACCAGCATGTCATACTTTGGTTCAGCGGTATTGTTTGATGAAGCGGTCTGGACCGACATTACGCGTACGCTTACGCGAGACTGGTTCTACCGACGTGCTTTGCACATAGGTGGCTGGCGGGTGTTAGTTTCTCCAACTTTAGTTGAACCAAGTGTGGCTACGCCCGGTCCTTGCGAAGGTTAAAACAACACCAACTTGACAAACTATCGTTGTGGTTTTGATGCGTAGGTAAGAACGGTTCTTGCTAAGCCCGTAGCAGCCACATAAAATTTGCAACAACAAAGCAGAGGACGTCTAACTTGTTTTTGCAGGGCATGTTGTGATGTGATATGGTCAAGACGTGATGCTATATTTTATTGTATGAGATGATCATGTTTTCTAACCGAGTTATCCGCAACCGGCAGGAGCCATACGATTGTCGCTTTATTGTGTGAAATGCAAACGCTCTGAATTGCTTTACTTTATCACTAAGTGGTAGCGATAGTCGTAGAAGCAATAGATGGCGTAACGACAACGATGCTACGATGGAGATCAAGGTGTCGTGCCGGTGACGATGGTGATCACGACGGTGCTTCGGAGATGGAGATCACAAGCACAAGATGATGATGGCCATATCATATCACTTATATTGATTGCATGTGATGTTTATCCGTTATGCATCTTATCTTGCTTTGATTGACGGTAGCATTTTAAGATGATCTCTCACTAAATTATCAAGAAGTGTTCTCCCTGAGTATGCACCGTTGTGAAATTTCTTCGTGCTGAGACACCATGTGATGATCGGGTGTGATAGGCTCTACGTTCAAATACAACGGGTGCAAAACAGTTGCACACGCGGAATACTCAGGTTAAACTTGACGAGCCTAGCATATACAGATATGGCCTCAGAACACGGAGACCAAAAGGTCGAGCATGAATCATATAGTAGATATGATCAACATAGTGATGTTCACCATTGAAAACTACTCCATCTCACGTGATGATCGGACATGGTTTAGTTGATTTGGATCACGTGATCACTTAGATGACTAGAGAGATGTCTGTCTAAGTGGGAGTTCTTAAGTAATATGATTAATTGAACTTAAATTTATCATGAACTTAGTACCTGATAGTTTTTTGCAAATTCTGTTGTAGATCAATAGCTCGCGTTGTTGCTTTCATATGTTTATTTTGATATGTTCCTAGAGAAAACTGCGTTGAAAAATGTTAGTAGCAATGATGCGGATTGGATCTGTGATCTGAAGTTTATCCTCTTTGCTGCACAGAAGAATTATGTCCTTGATGGACTGCTAGCTGACAAACCTATTGCAGGAGCAGATGCAGACGTTATGAACATTTGGCTAGCTCAAAATGATGACTACTTGATAGTTTAGTGCACCATGCTTAAACGGCTTAGAATCGGGACTTCAAAGACGTTTTGAACGTCATGGACCATATGAGATGTTCCAGGAGTTGAAGTTAATATTTCCAGCAAATACCCGAGTTGAGAGATATGAAGTCTCCAACAAGTTCTATAGCTAAAAGATGGAGGAGAATCGCTCAACTAGTGATCATGTGCTCAGATTGTCTGGGTACTTCAATCGCTTGAATCAAGTGGGAGTTAATCTTCTAGATAAGATAGTGATTGACATAATTCCCTAGTCACCATCACTAAGTTACTAGAACTTTGTGATGAACTATAGTATGAAAGGGATGACGAAAACGATTCCCGAGATGTTCGTGATGTTGAAATCGACGAAGGTAGAAATCAAGAAAGAGCATCAAGTGTTGATGATTGATAAGACCACTAGTTTTAAGAAAAGGGCAAAGGGAAAGAAAGGGAAACTTCAAGTAGAATGGCAAACAAGTTGTCACTCCCGTGAAGAAGACCAAAGCTAGACCAAAGCCTGAAACTGAGTGCTTACACTGCAAAGGAAATGGTCACTGGAAGCAGAAATGCCCTGAATATTTGGTGGATAAGAAGGATGGGAAAGTGAACAAGGGTATATTTGATATACAGGTTATTGATGTGTGCCTTACTAGTGTTTATAGTAGCCCCTGAGTATTTGATACTTGTTCGGATGCTAAGATTAGTAACTCGAAATAGGAGTTACAGAATAAACAGAGACTAGTTGAAGGGGAAGTGACGATGAGTGTTGGAAGTAGTTCCAAGATTGATATGATCATCATCGCACACTCCCTATACTTTCGGGATTAGTGTTAAACCTAAATAAATGTTATTTGGCGTTTGCGTTGAACATGAATATGGTTTGATCATGTTTATTGCAATACGGTTATTCATTTTCAGAGAATAATTGTTGTTCTGTTTACATGAATAAAACCTTCAAATGGTCATACACCCAATGGAAATAGTTTGTTGGATCTCGATCGTAGTGATACACATATTCATAATATTGATGCCAAAAGATGCAAAGTTAATAATGATAGTGCAACTTATTTGTGGCACTGCCGTTTGGGTCATATCGGTGTAAATGGCATGAAGAAACTCCATAAAGATGGATCTTTGGAATCACTTGGTTATGAATCATTTGATGCTTGCGAACCGTGCCTTTTGGGCAAGATGACTAAAACTCCGTTCCCCGGAACAATGGAACGAGCTACTGACTTATTGGAAATAATACATACCGATGTATGCTATCCGATGAGTGTTAAGGCTCACGACGTGTATCGTTATTTTCTAACCTTCACAGATGATTTGAGCAGATATGGGTATATCTACTTGATGAAACATAAGTCTGAAACATTTGAAAAGTTCAATGAATTTCAGAGTGAAGTGGAAAATCATCATAACAAGAAAAATAAAGTTTCTATGATCTGATCGTGGAGACGAATATTTGAGTTACGAGTTTGGTCTTCATTTGAAACAATGTGAAATATTTTCACAACTCACGCCACCAGAAACACCACAATGTAATGGTGTGTCCGAACGTCGTAATCGTACTTTACTAGATAATATGGTGCGATCTATGATGTCTCTTATCGGTTTACCACTATCATTTTTGGGTTATGCATTAGAGACAACTGCATTCACATTTAATAGGGCACCATTAAAATCCGTTGATACGACGCCTTATGAACTGTGGTTTGGCAAGAAACCAAAGTTGTCGTTTCTTAAAGTTTGGGGCTGCGATGCTTATGTGAAAAAGTTTCACCTGATAAGCCCGAACCCAAATCGGAGAAGTGCGTCTTCATAGAATACCCAAAGGAAACTGTTGGGTACACCTGAAGGCAAGATATTCGTTGCTAAAATGGATCCTTTCTAGAGAAGGAGTTTCTCTCGAAAGAAGTGAGTGGGAGGAAAGTAGAGGTTGATAAGGTAATTGTACCTTCTCCCGAATTGGAAAGTAGTTTATCACAGAAATCAGTTCTAGTGATTCCTACACCAATTAGTGAGGAAGCTAATGATAATGATCATGAAGCTTCAGATCAAGTTACTACCGAACTTTGTAGATCTTCCAGATTAAGATCCACACCAGAGTGGTACGGTAATCCTATTCTGGAAGTCATGTTACTAGACCGTGATGAACCTATGAACTATGAGGAAGCGATGACGAGCCCAGATTCCGCAAGATGGTTTGAGGCCATGAAATCTGAGATGGGATCCATGTATGAGAACAAAGTGTGGACTTTGGTGGACTTGCCCGATGATCGGCAAGCCACAGAAAATAAATGGATTTTCAAGAGGAAGTCGAACGCTGATAGTAGTGTTACTATCTACAAAGCTAGACTTGTCGAAAAAGGTTTTTTACAAAGTTCAAGGTGTTGTATACAATGAGATTTTCTCACTCGTATCGATGCTTAAAAGTCTGTCCGAATCATGTTAGCAATTGCCAGATTTTATGAAATTTGGCAAATGGATGTCAAAACTACATTCCTTAATGGATTTATTAAAGAAGAGTTGTATATGATACAACCAGAAGGTTTTGTCAATCCTAAAAGTGCTAACAAAATGTGCAAGCTCCAGCGATCCATCTAGGGATTGGTGCAAGCATCTCAGAGTTGGAATATACGCTTTGATAGTATGATCAAAGCATATTTTACAGAATTCTGGAGAAGCCTGTATTTACAAGAAAGTGAGTGGGAGCTCTGTAGCATTTTCTAAAACTATATGTAGATGACATATTGTTGATTGGAAATGGTATAGTATTTCTGGATAGCATAAAGGGATACTTGAATAAGAGTTTTTCAATGAAAGACCTCGGTGAAGCTGCTTACATATTGGGCATCAAGATGTATAAGATAGATCAAGACGCTTGATAAGATTTTTTTTAATGAGTACATACCTTGATAAGATTTTGAAGTAATTCAAAATGGAACAGTCAAAGAAGGAGTTCTTGTCTGTGTTGCAAGGTGTGAAGTTGAGTAAGACTCAAAACCCGACCATGGCAGAAAATAGAAAGAGAATGAAAAGTCATTCCCTATGCCTCAGTCATAGGTTCTATAAAGTATGCTATGCTGTGTACTGGACCTATTGTATACCTTGCTCGAGTTTGGCAAGGAGTACAATAGTGATCTAGGAGTAGATCTTTGGACATTGGTCAAGAATATCCTTAGTGAGGACTAAGGAAATATTTCTCGATTATGGAGGTGATAAAAGAGCCCGTCGTAAAGAGTTACATCGGTGCGAGCTTTTACACTGATCCAGATGACTCTAAGTCTAAATCTGGATACATATTGAAAGTGGGAGCAATTAGCTAGAGTAGCTCCGAGCAGAACATTGTAGACATAGAATATTCGCAAAATACATACGACTCTGAATATGACAGACCCGTTGACTAAGCTTCTCTCACGAGCAAAACACGATCACACCTTAGTACTCTTTGGGTGTTAATAACATAGCGATGTGAACTAGATTATTGACTCTTGTAAATCCTTTGGGTGTTGGTCACATGACAATGTGATCTATGGGTGTTAATCATATACAGATATGAATATTGGTGTTAAATCACATGGCGATGTGAACTAGATTATTGACTCTAGTGCAAGTGGGAGACTGAAGGAAATATGCCCTAGAGGCAATAATAAAGTTGTTATTTATTTCCTTATATCATGATAAATGTTTATTATTCATGCTAGAATTGTATTAACCAGAAACATAATGCATGTGTGAATACATAGACAAACATAGTGTCACTAGTATGCCTCTACTTGACTAGCTCGTTGAATAAAAGATGGTTAAGTTTCCTAGCCATAGACATGAGTTTTCATTTGATTAACGGGATCACATCATTAGGATAATGATGTGATTGACTTGACCCATTCCGTTAGCTTAGCACTTGATCGTTTAGTATGTTGCTATTGCTTTCTTCATGACTTATGCATGTTCCTACAACTATGAGATTATGCAACTCCCGTTTACCGGAGGAACACTTTGCGTGCTACCAAACGTCACAACCTAACTGGGTGATTATAAAGGAGCTCTATAGGTGTCTCCGAAGGTACATGTTGAGTTGGCGTTTTTCGAGATTAGGATTTGCCACTCCGATTGTCGGAGAGGTATCTCTGGGCCCTCTCGGTAATGCACATCACTATAAGACTTGCAAGCAATGTGACTAATGAGTTAGTTGCGGAATGATGCATTACATAACGAGTAAAGAGACTTGCCGGTAACGAGATTGAACTAGTTATTGGATACCGATGATCGAATCTCGGGCAAATAACATATCGATGACAAAGGGAACAACGTATGTTGTTATGCAGTTTGACCGATAAAGATCTTCGTAGAATATGTAGGAGCCAAGATGAGCATCTAGGTTGCGCTATTGGTTATTGACCGGAAACAGTTCTAGGTCATGTCTACATAGTTGTCGAACCCGTAGGGTCCGCACGCTTAAGGTTTCGATGACAATTATATTATGAGTTTATGAGTTTTGATGTACCGAAGGAGTTTGGAGTCTCGGATGAGATCAGGGACATGACGAGGAGTCTTGAAATGGTCGAGCCATAAAGATCGATATATTGGACGACTATATTCGGACTTCGGAAAGGTTCCGAGTGATTCGGGTATTTTCGGGGGTACCGGTGAGTTACGGGAATACGAGGAAGAAGCAATGGGCCTCATGGGCCAAGTGGTGGAAGAGAGGAGGCAGGGCGCGCGGCCCCCCTAGCCCAAACCGAATTGTACTAGGGGGCCGGCCCCCCTTTCCTCCTTTTCCTCCCTCTCCTTCCTTCTCCTTCTCCTTCCCTTCCTTCCCCTCTCCTAGTTGGACAAGGAAAGGAGGGAGTCCTACTCCCGGTGGGAGTAGGACTCCTCCTGGCGCGCCCCTTCTAGGCCGGCCGCCCCCTTCCCCCTTGCTCCTTTATATACGGGGGCAGGGGGGCATCTCTAGACACAACAATTGATCCTTGATATCTCTTAGCCGTGTGCGGTGCCCCCTTCCACCATAGTCCTTTATAATATTGTAGCGGTGCTTAGGCGAAGCCCTGCGACGGTAGAACATCAAGATCGTCACCATGCCGTCGTATTGACGGAACTCTTCCCGACATTCTGCTGGATTGGAGTCCGGGGATCGTCATCGAGCTGAACGTGTGCTAGAACTCGGAGGTGTCGTAGTTTCGGTGCTTGATTGATCGGGCCGTGAAGACGTAGGACTACATCAACTGCGTTGTTCTAACTCTTCCGCTTTCGGTCTACGAGGGTACGTAGACAACACTCTCCCCTCTCGTTGCTATGCATCACCATGATCTTGCGTGTGCGTAGGATTTTTTTTGAAATTACTACATTCCCCAACACTTGGCACCTCCAAAATATTAACCTTGCGACTGGCTCTTTGCCTCTTCGGGAAGTTGAGCAATAATGGTACTGCAGTATATATCGTTCTGGCTATATGAGACCGAATGAATTGCTGCACGTCCACCACGTGGGCGAGGGTCGAGGGACGAGGGAGAGTGTGTACTATTACGTCCGTTTCAGGGGTTTTTTGTTTCTAGGGTCTTTTTGTGTAGGGACTAGAAAAAGTCCCTCTTAGAGACTTTTTAACCAAACAGGAGGGACTACTAGGGACTAAAACTTGCTTTTTGGGACTTAATAAAGAAGACTCTCAAGGAGAGTCTTTTTGGGACTTTTCCAACAATTCCCCTCCCTACACCCATTGCCCCGCCGCCCCATGGTGTTGTTTGGTTGTTATTTTTCTGTATACTAGGGGTAACATGGTCATTCAATAACCTGTAGTGAGGGACTAGGGACTTTTTAGTCCCAGAAAACAAATAGGGAGGGACTTTTTAAGGAGTAGGTACTTTTTAGTTGGGACTAGAAAAAGTCCTAGGACTTATGAACCAAATAGGGCCTCAATATGGACTACATACGGAGCAAAATGAGTGAATCTACACTCTAGAATACGTCTATATACATCAGTGTTTGGAGTATGTACTAGTAGTTCATATTGAAATCTACTAAAGAACATATATATTCCAAACAATATAATAATCTCTCTAACCAAGGTAGTAGGGACGAGGAGTAAACGGAGGGAGTAGTAAAATTTTCTCCTCGTCCTTCGAGCCACCGCACGCGTGGGCGAGGGAGGGGCGTAAGGTTTACAGA